>JAUTBT010048913.1:0-16144 GCA_032361225.1 Lepetodrilus schrolli | reverse complement strand
ACACATGCGTCCCAAGGAGGGACCAGTCTGCCGAAATCAGCTAAGCTGGAAGGCGACTGTCAAAGCAGTAAACCCCAACACCACCACCACCGCGTCCTGGGGTAAATCCAAAATGACATAATTTCCGGTTATAGTTAAAGCATGGCGTATTCTCCGATTTACCCCAGGACTACAGTTCGACCCTTTCATGAAGCGCAGGTCATAAAACTTTAAACGTTTCATGACTTAATATCCAATGAAAAAGAGTCCAAAGTTCAAACCCACCCTGGGGACCAGACATCTTATATCTTTCCAATGCTGGCAATACAGGATGCGATATCAGATCTGCACTCTCTCAATACAGTTGTCGTCCTTGCTTTGCGAGTTCGAATACCAACCGGTACAGTTGTTGCAATGTGCCATCATACTTGCAGTAAAGTAGCCAGCTTAGCTGCGATATGAAGCCGCTTTAATTACAAGAATCATAAGAATTGTACCTCCAGGTGTGATTACATTTACGGGTACGAACCTGAGACAACCATGAGTGGCATCAGTATGTAGTACAACATCTGCAACAGAAACATGGCGTGTGGTTTAGATTGATATACATACACGTACAAACCCCTGTGCATATTAACATGTATTGTTCAGAAAACGAAAGTACTATAATAATCAAATACAGTACACAAGGTATCCTACATAACATGGGAAGGAGGGATTTTGGTGTGAATTTCGTTGTTTGCATTTATTTAATATGAGATTATTTTACCAATTAACCTGTATAATCAACTATGAAAAGACCTACTTCCATAGTTGTTTATTGTACAAATTGTAGATCATTAGATGATGGATCATATTGGGTCAGCGGACAAAATGGCAAAACCCATATTGCTGTCGACATGTCCTTTCAAAAGCATAGACGTCATTCAAGATGCATGTAGATATTGTAGCCTATATTGTACCTTTCGTCATTTCCTGCCAGTGAGCATGTGTGTTAACACGGCTAGGCGTTCTATTTCCGTGGATTCTCAGTAAAGCTGTTGTAAAGTTGTAATTTACTTCATTTTGTTTCGTGGTTAGGGTTCTAATATAATGAATGAATGAATTAGTGCTCTACGTGGCAGCGGGAATAGTTCACCCATACGTGACTCTAATATAAAATTAGCAAGTTTATTTACAAAGAATAGTATGTTAAACAGTAATTAAACAGTCCCTTCCTTAATAATCTAAATAATTTATATCTCTAAACGTTGACTGGGCCTTGATCAGGACAGATGCTGATGACATAGGATCTGGTAAGAAAAGCAGCCAGTTTTAATTATTAAATACAGAGAAACTTTGGAATATACATGGGGTAAAATATTGTCACATATTGGGGTTAATAAAGGTTTAATTAAAGTGACAATATTAGAGCAGAAAATGTAATTTTAAATATTATTCTTTATTTAATGATCAATTCCTACACTAACTTGAGTGTGATGATGTGCTATGGTGTAGGTTGTAGATGCAGTAAAGAAATGACAACACATGTAGAGTGTAAAAAGAACAACAACACATCTATTTCACGCTAGGAATTAGGCTACAATTAATGGGTTATTATTAACACTTTATTAACAGTATTGGACTGGAAGACATATATTTCTATACGCCAATTTGACACATTGCATGTACCAAAATACAATATAACAATATTACACAATGCAATGAAATATAATAACGGGCCATGCAACTCGCGTGCATATACAGCCAAACAACTAAAGGGAGACTACTAGAAAATATCCAAAGATGATAAGTACCATGGAAATCGTATAGCCAATTAAACATTACTTATGTGTATATATATCTCGTACACCTGTAAGTAATAAGTCACAATAATATCGACATCAAACAAACCAACTAAATGCAAACACAAAGTGATTGCATAGCTCAGTGATACTGCAGTTGCAATAGGATCCAACAACGAAGCGGTTGCATCATGAAATGTGCAAACGATGATAATAATATGCAGCGAGTAATCATTGTTTAACATAGCACGAACTTAGGAGTCAACCACCACTGGAACCGATATTCGACACGACGGTAATATATAATCACGTAGCGGAATTACTACGAAAATACTCTTAATATTACTAATTGTTGCAATGAAAATGCAATATTTAATGCGCAAGGATGATGCTAAGTCATGAAACTATAATAGATATGCGGGAAACATGTGCGTCAAGGTTGTTTGCGATTTGACGCTTTTATCAGCCGTCATCTTGGCCGTTGTCACCCATGGCCAACGGTCACGATCACTTGGCAACCGTCTTGCCCTAATCACGCTAGCCACGTTTATGGCATATAATGCCAAATTGTATCAAGTTTCGACTAAATATTACGCTACTGTTCCTTTTACATCAAATAAACAACACTGGAATACTGTACGAGTAATACTTACAGTTCCGCTGGCAGTTTGGAATATTTGCATATGCAGGTAAACAAAACCTAGCGCTGCTATCATTTGGTAATAGATCTAGGCTGAATAAACTGAAAACACAGTTTAAAGTACGTTAATTCATGTTTTTGCCGTATGGTTTTGTATTGTATACCTGTATCAAGTCTTGATGATTAGTGTTTAATAACATGAACTATCTAAGAACATTAATTATATGCCCAATAAGTGACGTCAATCGATGATAAATATATACGGGCTACGACCTACTTTAGAATACAGCACCAAATGCCAAAAACCATCAACAGTGTTTCTGATTGAACATAGTTCAACATAGCTTCCCGATAAATGTCCCATTTAGAACCATTTCACACACTGTTTCTAACTTACAACAATATTTAAAACAATCTTGTAGTATGAGGTCACGCTCCTATGACGTTAATGTCGGAGTTGTTTTTGTGAAGCTAGTAATTGTTTTGTTTTATAATTATGTCTATGGCTTTGCCGGGGTTTGTAGAATATACGGGGAAAATGCGATGCTGAATCATAAAGTTCTCCCTGATGTATATTCTTAACAATGAATTTGAGAAGCTGCATATTTAAATATTTCATATGGGCATATATTCTTAATTTTCCGGGTCCCATTCATATTACAAAATAAATAACATATTGGGTTTTTTTAAATGTACAAAATACATATGATTTACGTATTTCTTGATATTCGTATTTTTTTTTTACTAACTTTACATAGACTAGTTACAATTAAATCGTATGGTTAAACATAAAATTGCTTCTAAATTGCATACTATGACACAATTTGTGTTGATTACAAGGCACACTAATACAAATAAATATAATTAAAATATATCCACGTTATCATCTTATAGTTATAGGCCTATATCCATTGGCTATTGAATCTTTCAAGATAAAACAAAAAATGTGGTATTACTAAATTACTATGAGAACAATTATATATTTCTTATTTTATTTTGCTTCTTGCATCCACATTCACTAGACTGGGTAAATTATAAAAAAAATAAAAATTGGGGTGAACAGATACTGATCGCCATTATAGCCGTGCATTGTTATTGTCTGTGTTTATCGACACTCACTTTATTATTATCGATAATAGCAGGTCATTATAAATAAACCACGTTTGAATAGAAGGTTAACTGTGAATTGTATGCTGTATAGTGGTCTCCGTATAGGAGAAAGGCTGAGTATCTGTCCATTACTGGAAGGTAATGGAGACGAGGGGCCGAGTCCCCTTACCTTTCAGTAATGGAGAAATACGAGGCCATTCTCCGACTTAAGATACAGTGAATTAAAATATATTTAACAAAATTGCATTCATCCTTAGTTTGTATTGTATCCCTATCGACCAAAACAAACTAAAATAGATAGTTTTCAAAAATGAATATTGGAAATGTTCGGCGTCTCATAGGGAGCCTCAATTCTCAATGCAATTTTGCTCACGTGTATCTCATGCAATGACTGGTATCCGCATGCACAGTATACATTTGCATGAACACATCGGGAAGCATGTGCAGTGAATGGGTGCTTCTCACTGTTTCAAGAGACTAGATGAATTTGTTTTAGTTTTCTCGCAGGCTGCATAGCTCAGGCGGTAGAGCGTAGGATTCACAATCAGTAAGAGTGAGTTCGATCCTGACTAATGTCAAGATATTAATGATGTGGAAGTAATGACCGATTGAAAAGTACAAGTTGAAAACTCTACAATACAATATTACGACATATATCCAATGTTATATCTAATAACTACATTACTAGCCAGTTATAATAAAAACACATACCTATAAATTTATACTTTACTAGTTTCATGACAACACAACTGCAAATAAGGTGAAACTTTCATGTAAAATGATAGTAAAATGCGGCCCTTGTTTACCTACTGAACCTGTAGCTCAGTTTTCGCTCAGTGAGATTTTGCCCTTATAAGGTAGAACCGTAAGTCGGCGCACTGATTGTGTGCAAAGTGACTCCTCGACGAGCTAACCATTATTTAACGGCGATACATTGAACGGAATCGACATTTACAGTGAAATACTATTTGTTTACAGTCGGTTGGACACGACTAGAAACAATATTGAAAGATATATACACAGCGATTTCCATTGTATTGAACCAGCAAAAGCGTTCGGGAAAGGAACGCAGCCGGCATTTGACGTTTGATAAATACAGATTAAATGATGATACATTTTCATTTACAAAGTCATTTATGATAGGGAAACTTTACAGTTATGTATTGTGAAGATAGGTAGATCAAAATATATCATTATTTACACTATAGGTTACGATAATGTGGATAGATGTAATTTACATTTGACAGGCCAAACGTTTGCGAGCCTCACCTGGTAAGAAGAAGCCAGTGACGTGTTTAAGGGTTACACGCAATAACCATAGCAACGCGCCATATTTGGAAAGTAATTTGTGGGAATGCACATTTCCAGGAAAGGATGATCATGTGACATTCCATATATAGAAGACTTACTATATTATGTAGTATTTAACTAGATGTAGATGTTTATATGAAAACCTTATGACGTTAAATGAATAGGGGCGACGGAATGTCGTCTACAGCGGTAACCAGATTTTTAGAAGTACAAACATGAATGAACTTTGTAGCTAAGAACTAATCCAAAACGAGCATACATATCTGTGAGTGTATGCCTTAAATGGATTTGCTAGATAGTTTGTCCATTGAATAACGATTTGTTTAAAATTTGTTCGATATTGCTTCATATCTATGTGGTAATCCATGTTCAAATGCTGTCCATTATTTATTTGAATGTCAGAAATACAGCACATACCGTGAAGATATGCTAGGAAATATTCAAAGAATTACTTTACAATATAACGTGCATATCAATGTTAAGCTATTGTTAAATGGCTGTTCAGACTTACATGTATCAGAAAATTAAACTAATTTAGAGTTAGTAAAGTTGTACATTAAACAAACAAAAATATTTACTTAATATGTTTATGTAAATATTTGTAATTACAGAATATGTACATATATCTCCTTCATTCTTGACCTTTCTTTCTTCTCTCCCCATATGTTCTTCCCCTTCTCTTGGAGCGGTTTTCATTTAAGTTTTAATGACCTGTATCCCATCCATTTCGTCTTGAATAAACTATGTTTAAACTAAACCTGTTTCAATACATTTATAAACAAGTGAAGACAGGCTTAGTGTTGACAGTGCTGCTCTATATTTTACATTAGATATTTCTGAATAAGAAATTGTAATTTTCCTTTTTATTCCTTGTATAAATATGAGTTGGAATCCCGTTGTCGAGCACGCCAATATGATGTGTCATAGGCAGGAAATTCTATTAATGGGATGCATGTTAATTAAAATAATTAGTTGGGTTTAATATTTGGAAACTGCATTTTAAAGTATATTTTGAAGAAGGGTTAGGGTTAGCAGTGAAACTGAGAATATTGATCTCAGTAATGTGACCACCCGTAACAGCTCGGGGACTGACACGTCGACTAGAGTAGATCAATAAAAATGAATGATTGGTGGAAAGTTATTATAGAGAAAAGCATAAATAGCTTGGGGAAATCCATAGAATGGGAGTTCGAGGCTGGTAACGTGTTGACTACCCAAGAAGCACGTTGCTAATTTTGGCTAATCCTCGAAACGCTTTTGGACACTAAGAAGACGCTTCCCTCAGAAATTAAAGGAAGTCCCCCAGGATTAGGAATCTTCAAGCTGTTTATCGATATATAAACCTGTTTCTTAATAAAAATTCACCAACCATCAGAAGTGTGTGCTTCCCTTTTATCAGCCAAGCGAGTCGCTGCTATTTAGTGCGGAGTCTGGACTATCAAAAACACTGAGTACCTTACCACGGCAGGGAGGTACTCAACAAGACAAAAGTCCGAAGCTTCGTACAGATGTGTACGTGCCACGAATTATCTGTTCAATATGTTGTACAAATACGTGAACAAGAACAGAAAGCTTAATCACCTGCCATTCACCAGAAGCCGGGAAACTCACCGTGGTCAAAGTTACGGTCGACCTTGTTGTTTCAGGTGATTGTTTAAAATGTTGTTTTAACTGATGCAAATCAACGCTATCCCATTTAACCACTCGCCGTGTGTTACCGTAATATTTTTTTAAGAATCCGGTGTCTTTCCTTTATTACTTATCTGTATCACGTTCCATAGTTTGTGAGTAAAAACATAATTGTGTATCGAAGAATAAACACTTTTAATACCCAACAACTAGTCATAATGTGACATTTTAATTAGAAAAATACTGTGACATGGTGTCTTACCGCGAGGGTGACCCGATATGTCAAAACAATTAAACACATCACCACGAGAGCCTCTAGAGTCAATTCTTTCATATAGTTCCTTATTTTCATAGTAGAGTACCCTGATGTTACCTAGGTGTTTGCAGTGAGTACAGATTAGTTAATACAATTCCAGAGAAGCCTGTTCCGTGGTAACTTGTTATGCGATGCTGAGACAATCCAATGTGATAACTAATATCTAGAAAGTTGTTAAATACTGACTTGATATGCTACGATTTTAGCAGTAGTCATTTACCATAAGAGACAACGGTTTATCTTTAGGCCACAAGACCAAAGAACATGTTACAAAGTAGTATGTAGAATTCATTAGATAACATTTGTATATATGGTGGTGTAGAATAATATCTATAAGGTATAATTGTTAACTTAAATCTTTAAATGACAAACATTCAAATATAAAATGGCATTCATTTTCAATATAATTACAATGGCCTCTTTGATTTCTTTGTAGACATTAAGGAAATCCATTTATAAACAAATTGTTCATTGTAATATTTATGAAGATATTTTATCTTTATAGCTGAATAAAATTGACAAATTAACATAACGTGGTACACAATAAGGAACATACATCTGTCAGCACGTAAACGTACGTTACCGTGTCTACCTGTTTCAATACATCAACAATGTGAAAGCAATTTGACACGACTGTTGTTTCGTTTACGTTGGTTATTTTTGAAAAATTACTTTAATTTTCAAATATTTATGTTTTATTCCTTGTATAAATATAGTGAGTTGGAATCACTTAATATAACTGAACACGCCAATCTGATGTACTAGTATACAAGTCACATAGTCTCTGTTCTAACTGTTTTACCTTGGTCTTTCAGTACCAGCCGTTGCTCGCAGGTTTACTGCAACATTCAACGCTACGGATGTTGCGGGTTTCATCCTGCCCTAAACTCACAAGCCGTGATGTGTGAAAGAATCTTGAAAGCGGCTGTAAAAAATAAGTTTGACAAATACAGGAACGCGCACGCTATTATCAGTAATATCAGTTATAGCTTACAATCAGTTCATACATTAGGTCCAGCCAATTCCTTCTGGCATGGCAAGTTCTCCGCTCCAGTGTGAGTTGATAATTCCGGTTTGTTTTATTGTTTTTTCATTGCGTGTTCATTGCGTGTTCCAAAAATCAAGTGAAATATGTTATAGTAGGCAAGCGTAATGACGAGACTGAACACTAGCTGTTCGTTACCAATAAAGAAAATCCCATTTGGCTGCCGGACCAGTTAACACATTAATGTTATCCAGGAACAAAACATCCATATATATATATATATATATATATATATATATATATATACACGCACACATTTATATCAATGCTTTTATACCTTATACTAATATCTGATGGCATACATCACGTATGTCGTCTGTGCTAACAACGGTATCCCTAACTTTGTTCGTCTGATGAAGTAAATAATAATATTCTCCAATCTGGCTATGATTTATTTAATCATATCTCGTAGATTTAAGCTGGTGGCGATTCTTAAAAAAAACCCTGATTGTGCATACATTTGCAATGCCCTTCTTATAAGGAAGACGTGTATCGTCATCCATTACAATGTATATCACTTATAATGGATCCTCTTTTAGTATATCACTTATAATGGATCCTCTTTTAGTATATCACTTATAATGGATCCTCTACCTGTGGACACGTTGTAGTATACGCTCCAGTTACTTACGATCGCATGCATGCTTCATAATTTGAACCTGAAAATAAATCTTGAGAAATACCGTAAATAATAAGACAAGTGTAATTCAATATTACGTTTATTTACAATTCACATATACATCTTTGTATTATGTGTTTTGAGCATTATTAGTGAGTTAGACGATCTTTAAAAAACATGTATATGATAGTAGAAAAATATAAATGCAGCCCTCTCCCTGCTGGATTAGGCACAGACATTGCAAACTGCATTAGGAATCTATAATGTTGTCACAAGTATCAGAGAGAGAGAGAGAGAGAGAGAGAGTGAGAGAGAGAGAGAGAGAGAGAGAGAGATCAACACATATAACATATGTATATTAACAATTATTAGGATATTTATTTTGATTACATTGCACACATCCAGTATGGTCATTTTCAAGATAATATCACCGGAAGCGTGGAATAAGAGCTGTCAATGCGAGACCGGAAACAACTGTTACGTAGGACACCATTAGGTAGTCACCTGTGTTATACCTGTCAATCAAATGTATTGTCTAGTTAGTGTGACGACTAACCCACGATTCAAAGACATGAACATATATATTTTTTTAAATGGAAAATAGGTAATTTACATTTTAAAAACTTTGAAATTCTAAAAACCGATAATCATTTAAACAAATACCACCTGAAATGCTCACCAGATGTCGTCATCTTTGATAATGATGGTGTTGTTTACATTGTTACTCAATTCAAAGATCTTGCTTCCATCACAGCATTGTATCGTAGTATTCTGGTAACAACAGGTACTATTTGGACAGGTAAAATTCGCCCTGGTTACACCCTTTGATCGTACCAGACAACTCTTAGCAGGCTTAGCTGAAAGAATAGGAGAAACTATTAGTTACCTCACGACTATATGCAGTCTAAATACTTGGAGGAAGTGACGTCATCGTTCTGGAAGTGATCTGACATCAAATTCAATTTCAAATACGACGTCGTCATGTGCACTTATAAAATCGTTGGCATAGTTACTGTCTGGCAATGTTCATGGTTGACTATTACACAGCTTTTAAATATACTCTCCACAAAAAGAAACGCATGGATTTTCGTTTATAACTTCTACTTTAAGACAACTTTAACGACCGACACCGACTAAGCCCAAATCTCACATGGTGATTGGAATATATAATGATGAGAAATACTCACCCGGTGTTGTAGTCACTGAAATACGTCAATAATATGTCAAATTATATTTTATAATTACTACGTTAATGACATATTACTATACTAGCACCGAAGGAGCTATTCAAACACTTTATGGAAAATACATGATTATACATAATAATCACCGCTATAAGATAGCACGTTGCTATCGAAGGTATTATATATGGCCTGCTCAGAGTACATCAGTGACATCAATAATACTAATAACATTAATAATAATAACAACAACAACAATAACAATAACAATAATAACAACGTGAGACTAAAACTATTTGTATTGACCAAAAAAATCGAATACTCACTTCGCGGCGTGGTTGTAATAGTGTCTGAAAAATTAAAAACATACATTGATGCTATATTAATAATAATGTAGTTATGTAAATTCAATGGAATTTAATACTCATATCTATTGTTGAGATTAGTTCTCCCTCTCTCTCTCTCTCTCTCTCTCTCTCTCTCTCACACACACACACACACACGCGCGCGCGCACACACACACATATACACACACACACACAAATAAATAGAGTTCACCAACTTGTTTAAATGTCATACTATTACTCTGGCATTCTGTTGTTCCGAGCGTAAATAGAGAATCTCACCCTTGGAATATCAACTATATCAACACGAGTTGTGAAAGTTATTAAATCCGAGGCTTTAATAACTTTCATCGACGAGCGTTGATATATTTGATATTCCAAGATTTGAGGGTGAGAATCTATTTATCACCCAATATAATTTTCAAGTCATTTAAGAAGAAAAATGTTTAGGCTGCTGCGCATTTGCACTGTGACTTCATAGCAATGATATGACATCACAATGGTAGTGATGATAGCACAATGGTAGAACAATCAAATAATTGGGTCAAGCGATATCTACTGCACAGACATAGGATTGGGTGGTAAAGAGATTTATCACACAATACTGCGTTTTCGCAGTAGATATTACTTTCAAATAACAAACGATATCTACAGTAGATATATTTGATAATTCTACCATTGTGATATATTTTTCGTTTTTGAATTGGGATTTAGAGCAGCTTTCCAGATTCTTTCACTTATATCACGGCTTGTCAGTTTAGGGCAAGATGAAACCCGTAGCGCTGAATGTTGCAGTAAACCTGCGAGCAACGGTAAAACGGTTAGAAAAGAGACAGCGCATCCTATCAATATCGCGTTAGAAGGGTAATTTTGCCATAGGTTGCTACTACTACTACTACTACTACTACTACTACTACTACTACTACTACTACTACTACTACTACTACTATTTCTACTGCTATCACCACCACCGCCACTACTACTACCAATACCGTTACTATTACTATTATCTACTGTTGTTATTATTGTCATCATTATTATAATCGGTATTCTGATTATATAACACAATTCTTTTTTCTTTTTTTCCAGCAACAACACCGCGTGAGTATAAAAGTATACATCTTTATGACCGATGCAAAGAGAAATCTAAATGTATAGATATGTACTTATAAATTTAATATCTATTATAATATTGCACTTCATCAATATTTATTCTCAAGGGTACATAATATATTACCGGTAACGTTCGTGATATTGATAGGATGCCCTGTCTGTAGAGTGAAAATGCAGTTATCATCCTTGGTCTTGCCAGTACCAGCCGATGCTCGCAGGTTGACTGCAACATTCAGCGCTACGCATGTTGCGGGTTTCATTCTACCCTGAACTGACAAGCCGTGATATATGAAAGAATCTTGAAAGCAGCTCTAAACCCCAATTTCAAAACAAACAAAAAAGTAGTAGTAGTAGTAGTAGTAGTAGTAGTAGTAGTAGTAGTAGTAGTAGTAGTAGTAGTAGTAGTAGTACTATTATATACTGTTGTTATTATTGTCATCATTATTTAGTCGGTATTCTGATTATATAACACAATTATTTTTATTTTTTCCAGCAACAACACCGCGTGAGTATAAAAGTATAAATCTTTATGACCGATGCAAACAGAAATCTAAATGTATAGATATGTACTTTTAAATTTAATATCTATTACAATATTGCACTTCATCAATATTTATTCTCAAGGGTACATAAGCCGTGATATATGAAAGAATCTTGATAGCAGCTTTAAACCCCAATTTAGTAGTAGTAGTAGTAGTAGTAGTAGTAGTAATAGTAGTAGTAGTAGTAGTAATAGTAGTAGTAGTAGTAGTAGTAGTAGTAGTAGTAATGCATATTCATGCCAATGGTAATGATGATCAGTACATAGCAACAATGCTTAACTTTCTATTAGTTTATTACCATGACACACTGCTGCGCAAGTAACATTTAAAATATTCTAGATTTTAAATTATTAAATGAAATCAATACCGTCAACACTTCAAACATAATGCCGTGGTGTAGTTGTTTATTGACTATAAACTGCAACGACAAATACCCACTCCACTGAAACATGGTCGTGTGATACACCCTCCACTGAAACATGGTCCTGTGGTACTACCTCCACTGAAACATGGTCGTGTGGTACCACCTCCACTGAAACATGGTCGTGTGGTACCTCCTCCGCCGAAACATTCCTCTGTAAGGAGGTAACGGCCAATGGTCTCAGGGATAGTGGTACCTGCATGATTGGCTTCAGTGTGATACCATTATTATTTATTAAACTAGTATATAGTACTGATATCTACGAATGTCCTCAAACGCTACATGGAAGCGGGTTTAGCAATCTCTTAACCTCACCTTCGTAGTCTTGCAGGAAAACGTGTATGTTGTATTGATTGACGTAGTTATTCTTTGAGCGTAGCATTGCTGAAAACAGAAGTTGCCCAGTTAGCTTATATAGTGGCATCACGTCACAGTATACAATGATGGACTCATGGACTCATGGACAGTAGACATTGATGGGACGGTAGACACTGATGGACAGTAGACACTGATGGACTGATGGGCAAGAGACACTGATGGACAGTAGACTCTGATGGACAGTAGACACTGATAGACAGCAGACACTGATGGACTGATGAACTGATGGACAGTAGACACTGATGGACAGTAGACTATGATGAACTGGACTGATGGAGTGTGTATGTGAGTGAATTATTGTTTTACGTCACAATGGGAATCATTCACCCATACGCGATGATTAATTATTAATTATGAATGGGTTAAAATGAAAATAAAGTTTGCCGAAAAAGGTTTGATTAAAAGTGAAGTATATGATATGATATATAAATATTTGTATAGAGCAAAGATCCAGCGTAGTAAGCAGTAAACTTGTTAGTAGGCAAAAGCAGAAACTGTCTAGTCATCAAATGCCTGTTTGAACAACAATGTCTTAAGTCTGGTTTTAAAAGCACAGAGTTCATTTGTTGAGCGAAGTTCCAACGGGAGATTGTTCCAGATTCGGGGGTCAGCAGTCTGGAAACATCTGCCACCAAAGGATTGGGTGCGTGCTGGATTAACAATTATCAGCACTTTGAAATGTTTTTAGTGGGAAGTCAATGAATTAGCATTGGGACATCAATAGCATTGCTCTGATGGTGATGACATCACAATAGGTTGGCAGGAGTTGGCCTGTATAGCCACAAGCCTGAATTGACCAATCACAAACACTTGAAGTGATATCTCCTAGGAGATATCAATTATAACTACTGCATATAACGCAGAGCCAGTATTGGGTGATAAATCCCAATAGCGAGCATAGGTGGGTCAAATTCTATTTTTAGACATCCGGTTTAACGATTCTGGTGATAACCTACACAGTGACATGTGCGTGGCTATCGTTATATTTACGTACCTTACGTGGTATCCCGATCTATCACGTGTGGAACATGCTGAACAACATGATTCATCTCTGAATCGAACAGAAATGTAAGCACACGATCCGTATTAACGGCGCATTATAATTTTATCAACCCAAGTCCTAGTATTCGTAGTTGGCTATCACCGGAACATTGAAGATTTGGGGAGATTCTTGGAAATTCGAAAAATAAACGTGACCCACTTACAGCCCCAATAAGAAAGTAACGAAGTATTTCCTGAGTACGTTGATATTTTATCTGCAAGGTTATCAAAAATACAAATAACAAAATAGTTTATCGAGTAGTTTATCCTGGATTTAGAGAGGATGTCCGACCGTTAGAGTTGACGTGCACTAGGTTATGACGGTGAACTAGGTTATGGCGGTCAGCAACGTTAGCTTATGACAGAATACAATGACAACGGCAGCTTAACTCTGGGACATCTCCATTGAACATACTCGGGGACTGTGGCAGCAGATGATTAATAGTTGCTGGGGACAACCACAGCTTAATGTCAAACCATACCAGAAAGACACGTCCTTTCAAAACCGCCTGTCCTACCGCAATAATAACCAGCAATAATAACCTTTGGAAAATGTAGCTTGTCGACCAATATACTTGTGTAGATAAATCAAATGTACACATTTTTAGTTTACATACGTTTGACCATGAAATATGTCAACAAACCGTGATTGTATGCCTTTAACACTAATTACACCAGAAAACTAATTATTTTTCAGTATTGTTAATTGCTAAAGATCGAAGTAAGCATACATTCCATAGTACATGTATACGATAAAGTAAGATCATACAAAACGACAATAATAAGTTAATAAATAAGGGTTTTTATTAATCCTGAGAAATCGCCCGTAACAAATTGCATGTCGTATAAATAATTTATATATACTAAACAGCAGAAGGAAAGCGAAAATTTTCAAATCTTTACAAATATAGATTTTAGAATGGGACGGTGCTCACACACGTCGTTTGTACACATCCATTGACATGCACTACAACACAATATGCTTAAATAATTAATGTATACTTTAATTAGACATTCAGTTTTGTAACTCATCAGTAATAGTTATACATGTATTCGATTGCCTCATAAATAATTACAGTCATCAAAAGAAGAACAACCTGTACTGGCCCTGTCCTCACATTGGCGATCAACCTGAACGATCGAGAAACGCACGGAAAATATTGGATACGCTGGCGATCTCACCACCCAGAACGCGTAGATAACGAGTGCCTAGCGTTCATCAGCGCATGAGTAGCCCTTGTCGACTGAATAACGCATATAATCAAAGTTAGCTATGCGTCGAATGCGCTACCTGGCCCCCGTTTCACAACGACATCCTAAATTTAGGAGCTCCTAACTTTAGGACCCAGTTTATCACTTTGTAAGTTAGATGTCGATTTAAGAATGGATAAGACTTTTGACGTCGTCGTGAAACAGTTGTTACGAGCTGATAACATTTAGGACTGGCTTAGGAGCTCCTAAATAGTTACGAGGCCGTCGTGAAACGGGGGCTTGGTCGTCAAACGCGTTAGAGTGTCGTTAGGCAGTCGTCAAACGTGTTAGAGGATCGTTCATCAATGCGTTGGGGGACGCTAGATGAGGAACGCTAAGTGAACGCTAGCCTTCCATCCAGCGCGTGGACAGCGTCCAAAACTCGACGTTCACCGACGATTGCATAACGCGTTTGGCGATGGTGTAGCGATGGTCAGCGTTCGCCAGCATTTGGCCGATTTCCCCATGCGTTACGCGTGCGTTTGCGCTGATCGCCAAGGTGTGACAGGGCCATTAAAGACAACAGTTTGGTATATATTGGAAGCAAGTTTAAGAATTCTTTAATTACAAAAGAAGGCTCCTTCTTTTCATAAATGTCGTATACCGGGTATACCGGGTATATTAATAATGTGATTTCAATAGTATTCCAACTCAGAGAGTACTTACCAGGGCCAATGAAAGCGTCCACTTTGTTCAGGTAATACAACTCTGACGCCACCGCACCAATTTCCGTCGCACCCACCTTGGTTTTGTGAACAGTGTGTGTGAATTCAAAAGTGTCGTTGTACGTTTCCTGGATATTCTCCACCGCCATGTCTATGGCAGCGCCGGCGACTGGGAGGCCGAACGGAGCGTACGTCCACGACTCAATGGTCGCTATATGGATCTTAATTCGAGCACATTCAGCGATTAAAATAAAATATATAAATGCGACAATAAACCGAAATAGTGCCATGACTCGGTACTAGAAGCTCTCCAACTATTTGTGACGTGTCTGTGATATCAGTTTGTCATTGTTATCTTCATGCTAATGTCGTCGTCTCCTCATTGGTAGTTATAGTGCAATTACTCACTACTGTCTCTTAACGTTGATTTATCCAATTGGGTGGCATATTCAATATAGTCGACCAATGCCTCATGCGGAGCGAAAATACTCTTGATAAAATTAGGTCTGATTTATGGATGATGTAAACATTATCACGATGAGATTGTAAACGAAGACCATATATTTTAGATAGTGTCAGGAAGTTGATGTGCAACACAAACTAACGCACAAACTATGCAATCGATAATAACATCTTTCGTTTTAAAGACAACAATTTGGCATATATTGGAAGCAAGTTTAAGAATTCTTTAATTACAAGTGTGTGTGTGTGTGTGTGTGTGTGTGTGTTTGTGTGTGTGTGTGTGTGTTTGTGTGTGTGTGTGTGTGTGTGTGTG
>JAUTBT010048902.1:0-16145 GCA_032361225.1 Lepetodrilus schrolli | reverse complement strand
CAGTCGGAATTTAAATATAATTACAGTCGGAATTTAAATATAATTACAGTCGGAATTTAAATATAATTACAGTCGGAATTTAAATATAATTACAGTCGGATTTTAAATATAATTACAGTCAGAATTTAAATATAATTACAGTCGGATTTTAAGGTGTTCTTTTTCAGGTGTTCCAAATACTGCTACAATCTATCATCTATCACGTATATTATATCGCTACTCTACAGAGTGACGATATAAGGATTTCTCATCACTGATATATTTCGCTATCCTACTTCCAAGTATATAATAAAAAGCTGGCTTTATATTATTTCAAAATGTCTACAGTCTCCAGGAAATTTTCCCCACAATACATTTACCAGTCCTTAATTTATTGTGTTGAGTATATCCTTTAACTTTCTTCAAGCTTGCAACAAAAAGATAGGTTTTTAAGGAATTGGGATTTATCGATGATTTCCATTTTTTTCCCCACTTCTATCACGGCTTCTCAAGTGTTAGGAGGAGGAAACCTGCAACATCCATATCGCTGAATGTTGCAGTAAACCTGCAAGCACCGTCTGGTACTGACTAGACTAAGGATGATATGCGTTCATCATAGTCCATATTAATAGTGATATAGTTAATAATTTTAATAGATTTGAGGGTGAAAGGTGACAATTGTATGCACCATGAGATGTATTCCTTGTTTGCAATTTTTGTGTCGTCACGTATCGGTGAATTATTCCCGCTGCGACGTAAAGCACAAAATCATTCATTCATGCAATCTTTTTCACTAGCCCAGAAAATGTTTAAGCATTATTATTCCAATATTTCCATGTATTCATTATTAGGTATTAGTATTTGGGGCTAGAAGTCCACTCATATATTAACATTAAGGTATCAAATAGCTGAACCTGTCAAATAAATGTATGCTTCACAATGCCAGATCTTGAAAATTAGGAACAAGGGACGTAACTCTGCTGGGATTGTCAACATTTAATAGAGACAATTTATTGGGGTTTTTTAGGAATATTTAGAATTGGCCAGACTGGTCATTGGCCAAGTAATTAAAATATAAATATTAAAATGTATTTTTTTCAAGGACTATTTGGAATAAAGGCAAAACTAGTTAACATCTAAATTATTCAATATTAAAATATAAATATTAGAAAATAATAATTAAATTGCATTGTCATGGTGACAAGTTAGAATATCTACAGCCTGTTGGATTCACATGGACTCAGTTAGCCCTGAATTAACCCCTTCTCTGCTAGATTAACCACAATCTTAAGAACTGTTATTGTCAACTAGGCAAGGGAGCAGGGAGGCTGTCTTATCTTGACTGTTTACCTGGCGATATTCTTACTATGTTATTGTGATATAATACTAGTTTTTATATGGTTTTACTAATTTTACACTCTAATTATTAATTTACCTTTATTGTTGTTAATTTTGTCTATGAATTAAGAAACACAATTTTGTAATTTCTCCGAATAATGTAAGAAATGTAAATGGTTAAACTGTTTGTACCTTTACTCAAACCAGTTTCCTAATTTATCATCGTCACGTATGGGTGAAATATTCCTGCCTCGCCACAAAGCACTAATTCAATCAAACCTAATTTATCGCATGTACATATAGTATCGATTTACATAAAATTAGTCTGCTAATTTACCACGTGCAGGGTGGTTGTACTGTTTAGTTCAGTTTTTCACAGAGGTGTATTGTTCTCTAGATTGTATGATGGCAATTACCAGACAACACTGAGTCACTGACACTGATGATCGTATGCGAACCTGTGACTTGTCATGTGATGTCCGAGTGTCTGATCAGCTTCGTCTTCAGGGTCGGGATCCAGTGTTGTCGAGATCCAATGTTGTTGAGATCACGTGCTGTGTTGTCCGTGTTGTCGAGGTCCAGTGCAGTGTTGTTGAGGTCCAGTGCTGTGTTGTCGAGGTCCAGTGCTGTGTTGTCCGTGTTGTCGAGAGCGTGTGCTGTGTTGTCCGTCTGTAGGGTGTCCACCTCACCAGCACTTTGAGATGTTGACACTGAGGCTCTCAATGTAAGAACTCTGCTATTCTGTAAATATAATTTTAACTTATCAATGCTGTAGGCAACCGGAGATGCCCTAATCCAGCAGGGAGTGGGTTAAAAGGAACATAGTTGTTTGAGATTTTAGTCAGGAGAGCATCGGTAGTGAAGTGGAAGGTTTTCAGACTTCTGAGCCAAGGGTACCCAGTTTGATCCTAGCCTAAGAACCTGACAATATTGACTTCAATGTCTGCAAGAATTAGCTTTCCGACGCGATCATTGTTGCATGTGTCTGTGTATTGTCTGTACAGTTGAAGTGCAGTTGTCATCCTTGAACCAAAGGTACTGAGTTCGAACCCACTCCCGCGACCCCAAGCATCAATTTCTGTAAAAATGACCTCTTGATAGAATGGACTGTCTGTACTATCACGATGCAGTTGTAATCCTTGGTTCGTCAGTACCAGCCGGTGCTTGCAGGTTTACTGCAACACTAAGCACCACATGGGCTGCAGGTTTAATCCTGTCTTAAACTGACAAGCCATGATGTGAGTGAAATGGTGTGTACAGACAGAACCCAAAACAACATCCAGGCTAAACATGATTGGCCCACGTGTGGGGACCCTCTGGAGATTGGCAGGACAGGCTGACAGCTTATTGTAAAGTACTGACCTACACCAGTGTACAGGGAAATACATATGTACTGTAGCCACGTAGAAGTGTCTGTGCCGCTTTAATGAAGTGTTCAGAGTAAACTCCACAAGACAGCTGGTGAATATCGCCAGTTATTCACCAATTACTGTTAATATTTCCTCATTATGTAAGATATGTGGATGCCTGGTATGTATTATGACAAATGTTCTCATTGCTGATCAAATTGGAGACACGTGGTCTTATTGGATGTATTCACGTAATTGTATTTGTGATTATGGTTTTCAAATTTGCGTGCAACAAGGTCTGTACATACAATGTTTACAATGATTTATTCCATTTTCGTTTTTTAATATGTCGAATATTATTTGCTTTTAATATATTTAGAGTATGATTTTTTTCTAATGGTAGTATCATTGGGTATGTTTATTGTATCTATTGAAACAAATTTTTATTTTGATATGCTAATACAGGGTTCAGAGATACTTTAAGGTGCATTACTTGTACTGATAGCTTATAATGAAATTGATATGTATAAATGTGCATATAATATAATGTTATTCGGATAAAGAATTATAATAATAATATACTGTATGTGTATATTTTTTAAATATTGTGTGTGACCTGTTTAACTAGTTGTAGTGGTAGTAGTATATTGATTGTGACAGGAAATTGCATAAGGCATCACACAATTCTTAATAAATAGTAAAATTCGTGGAAATTAATGATGTGAAACAGTTGAGAAACATATTATAGAATAATGCACAAAAACCACTCCAAACATGGTTAGTTAAAAATGAAGGATATTTTTTATTGATTAGTAATTTAATAGAAATTTATTTATTATTTATTAATATGTTTCCATTATCAGAATGGAAATGCTAGCTGTGGAACGGAAATTGTATCTTTGTTAGGCACCATCTGGGAGTTTGCATTAAATACTGGTGGCAGCACACACAGACAGTATCCAAGCAATATTACCAGTTATCACCTACACCTGATACCACCAGTAATATCTCTATCTGCGATAACAAAGCTCAATTTAATATAAACATAGTACATATCAGTATATCATTATTTTGGATCATAACGTAATATAGTATTATTATTATTTTTCTTTGAAATGAAAGAGATGTTTAGTCTACTATGACATAGAAATTATTAGTCGAGTGTATTTGGATATTGTTGATCCTGCATTTAGGGATAATGTTTGTATTAACCAAGCTTCAAGGATATAGATGGTATTTAAAGTCACAAGGTTAATAATATCTTTATCATCTAATGTCAACCTTAAATACTGCTCTATAAGAAGCAAATGTCAACGTGTGAATCAACATTTTATAAAGTTACGCGTAGGAATACATACAGATCAGTAAATTGTAAACCACTTTACTCATTGATGAATACGCCAAAGAAAAGAAATACTGTTAACACAATTCTAATTTTTATTACAACTTGTAAACATATGAAATTCGATCATTTGGCACATAGTCTCCTATTGTATTATCATCTTGTAGCATTTATTAGTAGTATAATGCCACACAAGGTCAGAGGTCATGTGAAAATAGCTCCCTAATTTGCATAGTTATTAGTCGGACAAAGTAACATGATACACAAAATATCTGTATACTTGTTTGGGTGGGGTCTGTTCCCTGGACCCGGACCCAGAACTGGACCCAGACTTGCAGTCTATTCACCGGACCTAGATCCAATTCCCAACAATCTGATTGGCTCACGTGTTTATGGAAAGGGTTAAATATTAGGAAAATATGTTATTATTTTGGGTCACATGAGCCAAGCAGATTGCTGAGAATTGGGTCCGGGTCCGGTGAATAGATCTCACCACTTGCTTGTTCTCATACACTTACTTGAAGTCCATTCCTATTGCTGGTTACTTCAAGGTAAATTTGTAACATGTATGTGTGGATTTAGCTGGTTATAAGTGTACTATTATTATATTTTATATATATGGCATAATATGCACATAATATATGGCAAAATGAATCATATTTTTAGAATCTAGCTGTAACAGTGTAAATAATACTAAACTTTTCGTAAGATGACAAAGGGAATTGTGTTCATGCATCAGGTCAATACACATGATATGTCACATCACACGACCTGTGATGTCATGTGGCTGAGCTGTTTTCTTTTTGCCGATTAAGTTTTCCTCTTCTTTTTTTTAACCAGTGTGTCTTGTTTGGTTGTGAGTTTAACAATGTTACTACATGCAGTTTAGTGTGTTGAAGTGTAGGAGAGAAAGGCATGACGCAAATTTTACTTAATTATTCCCATCTTTAATAAGGAATAAAATTGGTTAACTAATGTCCTAGGTGTCATTTCATGAAGCTCCTGTATCCACTATGAGACTATAGCACTCTTGTTAGTGCCATATCTTGTTAGTGCCCTAACCCTATCTTGTTAGTGCCCTATCTTGTTAGTGCCCTATCTTGTTAGTGCCATATCTTGTTAGTGCCCTATCTCCAAGAGATTGCTACGAGTGTTTATGGTCTCATAGTAGATATGAGAGCTTCGTGAAACAATGCCATGGTTTTCACTGGTTTCTTGATGATGATATTTAGACTAGAATTGCATGTGCTGTCTGGGGCTTATTGTTGAAGTTTTATGAAGCATTAATTATGGCATTTAGAATCAGGATGGACTGCTGTGAGCGGATAAGGGTATTTAGACTTTTAGACTTTGCCGAGAAAGAACGTTTCTATTCAGGCTCAAGAAAGTTTTAGTTGATGAAATTTGAGGAGATATTGTGAAATATAAAATATGGTTGGGGAAACTTTCCATCCAGAATTGGTAGCCATTGTTTGGCTCAGAATATCATCAATACTATCACTTTTCCTAAACAAGTTTATTTGATAGTGGACATTTTCTGTTGGATTATTCTTTGGTCCAGAATATTATTGACATTGCATCCAGAATTGTCTTTAATCTGGAATACGATTGTCAATACACTAATGTACATCATGAGGTGTCCTTTGGTCCAGAATGTTACTGTCAATAGTCCATTCTTTGGTCCAGAATGTTACAGTCAATAGTCCATTCTTTGGTCCACATTATCACTGTCAATACACTAGGCTATACAGCTGCTGGTAATGACAGTCATTCATTTATGGGCAATAAACCTAATTTTAAAACCTGCCAATGTCTTTGTGAAGGGTGTGTTGTTATTGTTGTTGCAGAGATATTTATGTTAATCAAATCAATGCATGTTTATGTTGTCTTTTATGGGTGAAAGATTTCTGCAGTTATATCAAGCAATAAACCAATTATAATATTTACAAATAGCTCAATAGACAGTGAAAGCCAAGTTAGTGCATACATATTTGTTTTTATTTCATGTTGCTGTATGAGAAGTATTCAGACGTGGGACGTATTACACAGTTAACATTCTTGAAATGCAAAAATGTACAATTATTAAGAAAATGACTAAAACTGTAAAATATTGCCTGTGCTTCACAAATTTAATCTTTTCATTCACCTATATCATCGTGTATAGGTGAAAAATTCCTGCTGCGACATAAAATAATATCTCGCATATTTATCCATATGATGGATATTTGGGTCCAATAGGAAATATTAATTATGATTATAACAGGTATTTTACTATTTTTTATTACTTAATTTTTAATTTTGACATATTTCAGATTATAGTTTGTGATTTATTTTATATTGTCATGCATCTTAGTTTGAACCATTTTTTAATTGTCATGTTATTTTGTGTGAGTATGTTTTATATCTCTTCCGTAATAATGTTGACATTTAACTGTCAGTATTTCTTCCTACTGTCAATCTTGTCTGCCGCGTTTAAGCCACTTCCTTCAATTACTTCAGGTTCCTGTCCACCAGGTATACCGTGAAGTGTACTTTAATGTGAAGTGTACATTTGTTAACACCATGTCACCAAGTCAACCTTTCTCTCAGCATGATCAAGAACTTGAGGAAGCAGAATTTAATGACATTGTTTTTATCATCTCCTTACGTAATCACTCCAGACTTGAAAGTTGGACTGACCAGGATCTTGAGCTGTAACAGTGGTGGGTGATATTTATGTGGATTTTATTCATGCTGTCTGTTTTTATCTGGATCCAATACCCTGGTAGGAAGCAAATACCCACCCCACCCTCTAGGTTCTACAACCATCACTGTCACGGGTAGCTTTAACCCCTATCTACTGGATTATGATAGTGGCTTGCTATGGCAGGATTGCATTCAGCAGGAGAAGGGTTAATACTCAGATTTTCACGTGTCAGTTGAAGTTGGAGGATGTTTGGGTGTGGTAGCTGTCTCTGAGGATATGTAGGTATGGTTTATCATTTATAAACTGTTCTATTGATCTGCTTCTGGGATAGAGTTAATGATGTGTTGTCTTGATTGAGGTAAATTGACTATTCTACTACATTTCTGGTAGTTCTATCGATATATGCTTCTGAGGATATGTAGGTATGGTA
Organism: Lepetodrilus schrolli; assembly: GCA_032361225.1. Classification (NCBI taxonomy): domain Eukaryota; kingdom Metazoa; phylum Mollusca; class Gastropoda; order Lepetellida; family Lepetodrilidae; genus Lepetodrilus; species Lepetodrilus schrolli. The sequence goes on along the minus strand of JAUTBT010048902.1, from coordinate 9,021 downwards.
GATTTATTCACTGTTCTATCGATCTGCTTCTGGGAGAAGTAATGATGTGTTGTCCTTAGTGAGATAAATATATATTAGTTTTTGACTGGAGTAATTGACTATTCTACTAAGCTGGTAGTTTGGTTAATTTTGAGAGGTAAAAATGTTGCCTTGATTGTTTATGGTATTTCTATAAGGTGTTTGTTGACTGGGGAAATTCAGTGTTCTACTTCTACACTACTAGTAGTGTTATGTTAAAGAGGTAGCAATCTGGCCCCAAGATTATGAATCCTTTTGAGTAAGATTTCATGGTCAAATTCAAATTTTATATGGGGATTTGTGAACAAAATCTTGAGTTGAGCATAAGTCTGTATTCAAAAAGGATTTGTAATCTTGGGGGTCCTGTCTTGTGAGGGAGGTGCTGTCTTGTGAGGGAGGTGCTGTCTTAGGTGCTGTCTTGTGAGGAGATGCTGTCTTGTGAGGGAGGTCTATAAATTTACTTCTACACTTCTGGTAGTGTAATTACTTATGCTAGAGGTAACAATATGGCCTCAAGATTGCGAAACCATTTTGAGTTCAAATTCATGCTCAACTTAAATTTTTGTTCACAAATCCCCACATAAATTCGAGTTTGACCGTGAAATACTTTAAAAGTTTCATGATCTCGGAATCTGGTCTTGATGAATTGACTGGAAACATTGACTGCTGTACACTGCTGTGTTGTTACTGTATGTTTGGAAGGTCATTAAGCATAGGCACTGCACCATTTTTTTCTCCAATCCTTTTCTGATGAATAAACTTGGGCTTGACAATTTTCCACAGATCCACAGAAATTTGCTGATGTATTTGTCCAGGGGTGGATTTATTTGCACTGGACGTGGATTGTGGCCCGCAGACCCAAGCCACTGGGCTTGTTTTCCGCCGAAATCACAAGTGTCTGTTGGCGTGTCTGATAAACTATGTTTAAATAACATTTTTAAATCACTACATTTTAGGGCATCTCTGGTTTCCTACAGCATAGAGGGTTAATTTAAATAGATCTACTATGTGGTATTCGTTCACTAGGTTAATTGACTTCTAAGCTTCTGGTAGTGTACATATCTTAATGGAGGTAATGATTTTGTCTCGATTGATTGATTTTGACATGTTTAATAACTGGCGAACATTTCGGTCACACATTAAGAGATGTAAAAAAAAACATTTCATGATATTAAATGAATTGATTGTGAATTAATGTGTTGTCGATCTTCAGTCTACCATTGAGCAGCAGATGTACAACAGATGACATGAAATTGTATATTTATGATACATCGAGGACAGTTTTTACCAGAAACTCTATTGTATGTTTATCCTTTCGTCAGATAGCTCGTGGTGATAGCGTCTGAAGGTTGGTGTTCTTGTAATTAGTATGTTTACCTGGTCAGGTGTTTCCTGGAGAATGTGATTGATTATCTTTATTTTGTGTGATAACCAGATTAAGCTCGGGCTTTGTCTGTCCCCGGTCTTACCAACTGCGCTATGCTGGGTTTGTAATTCTCTCTGGAAGTATGTGACTTATCTATGTGACTTATTTATGTGACTTATCTATGTGACTTATCTATGTCTATGTGACTTATCTATGTGACTTATCTATGCATTGAAGTCGGCTTAGCGAATAGTTTGATGTGGGGCAGGTGCTAGTGCAGTAGTAGAACGCTGGACTTCGGAGCAAAAGGTCCCGAGTTCAAATCCCACCCCTGGAGTCCGACATCAATGTTCGGAAAAGTTACGTTTCTGACACTATTGATAGGATATACTGTCTGTAGAGTGACAATGCAGTTATCATCCTTGGTCTTGCAGTTATCGTCCTTGGTGTTGCAGTTATCATCCTTGGTCTTTGCAGTTATCATCCTTGGTCTTGTCAGTACCAGCCGGTCTCACAGGTTTACTGCAACCTTCAGCGCTACAGATGTTGCGGGTTTCTTCCTGCCTAAAACTGTCAAGTTGTTATATAAGTGAAAGAATCTTGAAAACTTCTAAAATAGTACAATGATCAGATTTAGTCCATGGCACAATTTTAAAGTGTTCACGTTTTGGAGAAACAAAAAGATTATTCATTATATTTTGTTCTTTCTCCTGTTTGCTATTTACTTGGTATTTTGTGATTGATGTTGGTCGCTGAATTGAAATATATTTTTGGATTGTCATTATGATTTGAGGAAGATATTATCTTATACAGATATCAATTTGTGAAAACGATTGAGACTATGATAGACATTTTGTCATATATGTTGAATTATGTATTTTTCTTTCTTTTTAAAGATATCATTCTTGTTTTCTGTTAAGGTAGATGTGATTGAGGTTGGTTGATGGATCAAAACATATTTTGTACGTCGTCGTCAAAATTTGATAAAGAAAATCTAGTAGTCAGTTTTCTGTCAGGTTGAGGTTGAGGTAGCTCTTTCTGTATGAACATATTTTCTAAATTGCCTGTGGTAAAATTGATAAACTTATTAATCCCCGACTGTCGACACATTACTGATTGATCACTGAGGTTTGGGAAAACGTCGTACATTGTCAGATAATGATGCGTTCCCTGGTCGATACTTGCACAGCAGCTGGGAACATCTGTATCCATGACAACTGAGAGGCGCTGGTACTAGAGCATTGATAGAAGGAAGTCAGGCCGCTTGTATTATTGGCCTTCAGGCACTGCCTGTCAACATTAGCCCAACGGAATAAATCTGACAGATTAGACGTGAGGAAATAAACACACACATCGCCATGTGGAGTAGCAACCAGCAAGGCTATGCCAGAATCCCGGTAAGTAACGTCCTACTTCTCTGTGTGTGTGTGTGTGTGTGTGTGTGCGCGTGTGCATGTATGTGTGCATGCGTGCATGCGTGCGTACGTGCGTGTGTGTAATATAAAAATGATATCTTTCTTGATAAGAATAACAAAAATATTGATTAATACGTATAACTTTCATCAGTAAAACTTAATTTTAAAATGAAGTAGGAAAGGAGAACGGTGTTTGCTAATGAACAGCAGCAAAAATCTAAACACAAAACAAATTATTATTATGTGCATCCGATGAGCAGTTTGGATCCATTAATTGATTATTATTTTTAAATAATAATAACAATATGCAAGAGTATATGAACATGCATCAAAGGCATATGTGATAATGTTACTAAGTCATTAGTTCAAAGTGTTTAAATTCAGTATTTATTACATGAAGCTAAATAAATAGCTGGCATGCCTGAACTGGTCCCTCAGGGCAAATCTGATGCCAACTTATTAATAGTAATAATCTTCGAGATATATAATTAATCTCAAATATCTCACGTATAATTAATCTCAAATATCTCACGTATCATGTATGGAATATATATCTCCACATGCTGAATACTTGGTACTCACAGTAACTCATTGAGATAATAGTCAGAAATACTGCCTTGCAATGCTGTCCCAATGTGGTGTGGATATCTTACTAGATGCATAGCAAGAAGCTTTAACCCTCTCCCTGCTGGGTTAGACACTTTAACCCTCTCCCTGCTGGATTAGACACTTTAGCCCTCTCCCTGCTGGATCTTTGGTTGCCTTCAGCATGGAGGGGATTAAAGGCAAAACAAATTTTGTCATGTTTCTTGTTTGCTAACAACCATACCATTTGTGTAAATAGTTGAGCGGTTCTTTAAGAGAAGGTAGTTAGCAGCCTATCACCAATAGTGTCATTGTGTCACTTAACCCTTTCCATGCTGGAGGCAACCAGATGTGCCCTAAAGAGCTGTGCCTGTACCTAATCCAGCAGGGAAATGGTTAATGCCATGATGACTAAAATATAGTTGAATGTTTGTAAAGAGACTTTGCTTTTGTTAACCTTTTTACTGCTGGAGGCAACCAGGTCAACTCAGCAGTAAAGGGGTTAAGTAACGGCATTCCCAGGCCAAGTTGACCTGAACCTGTCTTCATGCTGAGGACCTAACTGTTGAAAGTAGCGGTATGCGGGTGTCTGGATGTATTGAAGATGTATATTGATATGGCTGATTGGTCAATGTAATTCATCAACTGTCTGGACTTTTTCACAACTATGACTCTAACTCTGTCAATTAACCTTCTAACTGCTGAATAATTAAAATTGTTAACTAATCTTGCTTTGGCTTCTTTTTGTTGGATGCATTTTAATTATTATTAAATCTTTTCATTTTTAAAAATATTTTGAATTCCCATTCATGTTACTACATTCATGTAGTATATCATTCAAAAATAAATATTAACATGTTAAACTACAACAGTGTTGGTGTTGGTATAAAACAGCATGCATTCTTGGTCTCTCCCTTCTACATCTAGATCTAATTAAACCCTGTTCGTGTGTCCTGATGACCTTTCATGAACTCTGCCATTAGCCAATCAGATCACTTCTTCACAAATCCTGTTTCCAGTTTTGATTAGGATTTGTCTATGAATGACAAGCATGGACTGTCACCAGTGCATAATGTACAGTTAACATGCAACAGAGAATCAGCTTTTTGTTTTTTCTTGACCATGACTTTATCTTCCTATTGCATTATGACAGGTCAATACGACAAGGACTTCAACTGGGCGTCATTAGATCTTTGTGTTGGAGAATAAATGAAAGAAAGCAAGATTTAACATGAGCAAATACTATAATATCACTCGTTCATGAAAGGTCAATATGATAAGGACATCGACAGGGAGTCATTGGATCTTGGTATTGGAGGGAGAGTGTAGAGGAAACATTAACATTAGTAGATACTAAACAGCAATTGCTAGAGGCAGACAGAGTTTAAGCCAGCAGGGAGAACCTTGCTGCAGGACACAGATTAATAAAAAATATGGAGAAAAAAATCTATTCAAACTGTAAGACGCTGTATCCCCAATGCAAACGAAGGGTTTCCCAACAGTGCGCTGTTCTAAATATAGACTATTCACACGGACGTTGGAGGAGACATCTACTAGTATGCACTCGAATCCGAGGCAGTCCAGCATTGGCCTGTTTCAGGTCTGTTTTATGGAACCATATAAATATCAGTATAAATTATTGTTTATCAATAATCATGTTCTATTCAAAGTTATGTTGACAATTATATAATAAAAGTATTAAATAAATAGGATATTTCATTTGTCTAGTGAAATGGCATGTATCTCTCATCTCGTGATGTGGGAAAACCGATATTTTCACTCGTGGCCTTTCCCACGTCACCCGATGAGAGATGTATGCTATTTCACTAGACACATGAAACATCCTCTATCTAAATAATATCAATTGGCTTCTGAAGAAGACTCACGTACGGGTGAAAGATTCCCGTTGTGGCATAAAACAATAATTCACTCGCTCACTGAAGACCCAAATTTTCACTTTATTAAATGAAAATGTAGTTTTTTTATGGCATTATAGTTTACAATTATTGTTATTTATGGCCTTTTTTTTATTTATTTATTATATCCAAGCAGATCTGTGACATTTAAGAAACTATGTTTATATTTCACAGTTATAAGTTAAGTCAATGTATATGCATATCAATTCCTGCTGAGATGTTCAGCAACAAATCACTCCTGTTGGTGTGCGTGTTTTCAGTATTGGCCAATATTTATAACATATCCACTTTGTTATGCAGATTTTCTGCAACTTTTTATTCTTGAAATATCAGGAACTTTTACAATATGATTGCTTGCGGGAAAGTATCTTCCCAAAGCCAATTAAGAACATCATTTGTTTAGATGTATTAATAGTCGCAGCTTAAAACTATCAAAATAATTGTGTTATCATCTGTTGACATTCTATATTTATTCTAATATTAGGACAGCAGTTGACAATACATGGATGAGTATTAATTATCTCGTGCCAGCAACCAGGCGTGACTAATCAAATTATGTTTCAGGTGAAAAATGGCCAACCCGTTTAAATTATGTAGATTGTTTGTCGAATGTATAAACACTATTACATTCATACTTTGAACATTTGTACCCAGATGAACCTACACAAAATGAAAGTCAATTCTTAAGTATAGGAATGTTCCATATAACCAAACTATTCATGCAGCAATGATAAATAAATAAATATTTAGTATGTTATTGAGATTGAGTACATTCAACTGACATCAGTTTTGTAAAATACTTTGACTCCATGTTTCCAGGTAATTCTTGAAAAGAAGGCTGCAACGATAAGATACAAGCCTTCCGAAACAAATCCGCCATATCTGGCTGAAAAGATAGACGACATGGGCTTTGCCACCAAGGTCGTGGACATCCAGGGGTCTGGGTACTCAAGGGTAGACAACTTGTCTGAAGCCGTGATCGACATCGAGGGGATGACGTGCATATCGTGCGTGAAGACGATTGAGACGAACATCAAGCAACTGGACGGCATCCACAAGATCTCGGTCTCCTTGGAGAAGAAGAGTGCGGAGGTTGTCTTTAATGCCCAGAAGCTCAACGCCTCCAAAATCAGCACCGAGATCGATGAGATGGGATTTGAGGCTAAAATCCGGACCAGCAGCTCCAAGAACTTGGCAGTCAGGATCCACGTGGAAGGTATGACCTGTCAGTCCTGCGTCCGGAACATTGAGTCAAACATTGGCCAGAGCTCGGGGGTTATCGAGATCCGCGTGACCCTCGCCGACAAGGAGGCCTTCATTATTTACGACCCTAAGGGAACGAACCCCGAGAAGCTCTGCGCCGAGATCAATGACATGGGCTTCGAGGCGTCGCTGCCCCCGGCGGCACGCGATGACGAGTTCGAGGTCATCGCCTCGCGGAACAGCTCCACGCGGGGGGCGAAGTCACATGCTTCATCATCCGAGTGCGTCATCAACATCCTCGGGATGACGTGCCAATCCTCGGGACGGAACATCGAGAACGACATCGTGGAGAAAGTCGGGGTCAAGAGCGCCGCCGTGTCCTTCGAGAACAAGAATGGGGTGTTCTGCTTCGATCCGTCACTCACAGACCCGGACAAGATCGCAGAAATGATCCACGAGATGGGGTTCGCCGTGACCGTGGATCACGTGACCGCCGGGACCGCCCCCAGAGAAGAACTCCGAACCGTGATCCTGGCCATCAAGGGGATGACCTGCAACTCGTGCGTAAAGACGATCCAGGGGAAAATGTCAGAGCACCCGGGGGTGAAGAGCGTGAAGGTGTCGTTGTCCAATCAGGAAGGAGTGTTTGTGTATTTCCCAAACAAGGTCACACCTCCGATGTTGTGCGAGGCTGTAGCAGACATGGGCTTCGACGTCAACATTGATGGTAAGTCTGTTTAACTCCTATGTCAATTTAATTGTATCGCGTGTCTTTTCGCAAGGTCACAGTAGTTCAGTTCTGTATACCAACATCAAGGAAGTGCCAAGTTTGAATCTTACTCGGAAATGGCATTGATGTCTTTCTGTAAATACATCAAATGTGGACTGTTGTTCATGGCCATCTATTACTTTCTGTTTACCACTCCAACCTGTCATGTTTTGTATATTTTAATATTTTTCTATTCTTTTAGATCAAGATACACTTTTTTCTTTTGCATGTATGTGTGAAAGTTTTCAGCTGCGAGGTCAAGCATCAAATAAATCACTTACTTGTTGATTTTATTTTTATTTTTCTTGTCTCACTAGAATGGTTCCAATATTGTAGGCCAATCCATTCCTATAATAGACAGTTCTTTGACCAATATTCGTCACATATGGGTGAAAGATTCCCGCTGTGGCATAAAACAATAACTCACTCACTCCTCGACCAATAGGAAATGCTAACTATTACCAAATTAATTTGTTCCAGAGGGCATGCTGAATCCATCGTTGTTCCGGTTGTCGGTCCGTAGCTCGTCCAGTCAGGCCAGCATGGTGCACTTCCATGAAAACGAAGAGGATGAGATTGAGAAATGTTTCCTGGAGGTGAAAGGGATGACATGTGCGTCATGTGTGGCCACTATCGAGAAGAACGTCCTCAAGATAGATGGTAATGCTCTGATGTGATAGCACAGTGGTATCAGGTCACACCATGATTAAATTAATTAAATAAATAAATAATAATAACAAATTTAAATAATAATAAAAATACGAATACAAATAATAAATAAATAAATAAATGTTCATGGAGATTGCCTTTCAAACGTGTTCATGTTAGGATGTGCAGTCTATACTATTTCATGTTAGGATGTGCAGTCTGTACTATTTCATGTTAGGATGTGCAGTCTATACTATTTCATGTTGGGATGTGCAGTCTGTACTATTTCATGTTAGGATGTGCAGTCTATACTATTTCATGTTAGGATGTGCAGTCTACTATTTGTCTGATGAACAATAATGTTTTTTTATAAAATTAAAATTTCAAATATTGAGATTAAATGCATACAATCACAGATTAATTAGTTGTTTTGGGCCAAATTGCCGTTAAAAATGCAATGTACATGCACTTTGCATCCATATCATCACTTTTATACCTCCAAATATCTTTTCACCGCTGTAGAATAGGTAAAATTCCATTGCAGTTTACATTTCCGATAAAACCTGAACAATCAGTTGGTAATGTACTGTAATATCTCAGTTTTCTATCGTCTACTAGACTAACGGGGATAACTCATTGAACACAGTACAAATAATATTTCATGACTACTGGTACCAATCGCTATAAATATTAAATAACATGAAAATATTGAAAACCAGTGGAATATGCAGAAAATGTAGCTGGTTACCCAATACACTTGTGTAGACACATCAAATGTACATACATTCATGTAAAAATACGTTTTACCATGAAATATGTAAACAAACCTGTGATTGTATGCCTTTAATACGATCCTGGGATGAAAGGTATGAGTGTGATTTCCAGGCGTGACATTAAATGTAGTGGTGTGATTTCCAGGCATGACATTAAATGTAGTGGTGTGATTTCCAGGCGTGATATTAAATGTAGTGGTGTGATTTCCAGGCGTGACATTAAATGTAGTGGTGTGATTTCCAGGCGTGATATTAAATGTAGTGGTGTGATTTCCAGGCGTGATATTAAATGTAGTGGTGTGATTTCCAGGCGTGACATTAAATGTAG
>JAUTBT010048891.1:0-16146 GCA_032361225.1 Lepetodrilus schrolli | reverse complement strand
AAATGCACAGCAGCCTAAAGATTTGACTTCACAGTAAAATCTTTATGATGTGGCATTTTTCTTCTTTAATGACTTTATCATTATATTTGGTGATAAATAGAATCTCACCCTCGTGTTTTGGAATATCAAATATATCAACACTCGTTGATGAAAGTTATTAAATCCTCGGCTAAGCCTCGGATTTAATAACTTTCACAACTTAGTGTTGATATATTTCATATCCCAAGACACTTGGGTGAGATTCTCTATATATCAAAAGTTCTTGAATCCAGTTAAGTTAGGATATTGGTTATTACATTTTGGATATGTGCAAATTTTATTTTCCTGTTGGTCTCCGAGAAGGGATTTGAATTTGGCCTTCAATGAGAGTTTTCAGTTGTAATATGAGAGCTGATAGATGAGATAATGAATGTGTACATTCGTGAAAACGTGTTATGGAAAGACTTTATTGAATTAGAGAACTATATAGCAGTTGCAATTTCATTCACAGAAATCAATATAACATTCAAACTCTTCATGACCTGTCTGAATTAAACTGCTGTTCAAGGAGTGACCATTGCTATCAGTTTATGTACATAATCTCCCAGATGCATTGATGAACACCAGTGCTGTGTATGGCATATTCAGTTGCCTATAGTAAGGAAAAGGTTAAGAAATGCATTTTGAATAATTTACCGTTCATTTTGTCTCGACTTCCTGTTCTGTTTTAGAAATGAACTAAAGAAACTTTTACAAAACTGCATCGACAGAGCTTTATCCTTCACTTTTTTTCTTTTGCCATCTCTTTGCCTCCATCCTGGCATCTGCTTTGGGTTAACATTTTCTAGCAAATAGCTTTTATTAGATTCAGCTTGAAGGAAGGAACATATTTATGTATTGAAAAACATCAAGTTTTGTCAATAATCATTTACAAGACATAGACTCCCCCCCCACCCCCCACCCCTGCTCCCCCAATGTATGTGTGGCTAACCATAGAAGAATGAAAGCCAGGTGGTCTGGTGCCTGCCTGTCTACAGAAAACCTGGTGTACAGATTGACTTTCACCAGTCTGGCTTCTGTTAGTGAGATTAGGCTTGATGAAGGAATCCCACAGATACCACCAAGCAGAGCATGCTGGGAGAAATAGACACCCCGACATTTCGCTAACAGACATGTATGTTCCATTCTGATGAATACACACCTATGCAATTTGTTAACTCAAATGTACGATTTGGTTGAGGTAAAAATATACACTTGTACATAATTTGAAATAACTGGTAATTTTTCAATTCTGGGAAGGTTTTGCTTATTGAGATTTATCTTATTTTTGTAAGTATCCATAGACAAATTCTGTCATGGTTTTCTCATTGAAAAATGTATCTTAAAGAGGGGTCTCTGCAGATGTATTACATACTAGATTATATTTGTTTCTATTTTCATTTGTATCACTTTAATTTGCATCCTGGTAAAAGACAAACACTGTCTTTGCATGGATCTGATTAAAGTAATGATGAGTAAATATTTTCTTGTTGCTATTGGTGTCACCTTCTAGTGATAATATCCCAGTAATCTCAAAACCACACATTGTCATTGTAACAAATTGACCGTTAATCTGAAAATCCCATTCAGTGTTCGATAGTCCCATTCTGAATGGCACCTTTGTTGATTTCATTAATTTGTTATCCTGAAATCCATTAAAAATATTTTGACCAGTGTCAAGTTGTTCATCTCAGCTTGGTCCGTCTCCTGTCAAAATGTTTATGGGTGAGATAAATATTTAGTAGCATTGTCTAGGAATCCATTTCCAGATCGCCGTGATGAATGGAGAGCCGTGAAGCCATTGTTGTGACATGATCTGTGAAAGTGATGTCCGTTAATGACATCGGCTGTCATCGGCCATTGCAGGGGGACTATGCATAGGCAGACAGATCTGTTGGTATTTCACATGAGTAGTTTGTTCAAGACTGACAATGTTGACATAGTCACAGACAGGGACACACACACGCTTGGCCATCAGCGGACGGCTCAGTGCCTTTACAGGACATTGTCCAGATCCTGGAGGCAATTTGGGAATGAAGTGCCACAAAGTTTTTGTATTCTAGTGAAAGTTTTTGTATCAAGTGGACTTTGTTCATTTCGAATCGAAGTCTACAATTGTCTGAAAGTTTACATTCTAATGAAAGTTTTTATGTCAATAGGAGAATATTGATTTTGAAGTAATTCTTGAATATTGTTAGGATAATGTCTAGAATTTCCAGTCAACTGTTGTAGAATGTATAATAAAAACACACACACACACAAATACACACACACATACACACACATACAAATACACACACACAAATACATACACACAAATACACATACACACAAATAGACACACACAAATACACACACACACACAAATACACACACACAAATACACACACACACAAATACACACCACACAAATACACACACACACACAAATACACACACATACACAAATACATACACAAATACACACACACACAAATACACACACACACAAATACACACCACACACACACACACACACACACACACACACACACACACACATACAAAATACCTAAATTACCACACTTTAATACATATAGTTATGTCACTGTAGACTAAATAAGTAACTGACCTCTGAATAATATGCACATGGAGTTGGATCAAATATTAGTAAATCTCCGGTTAACTTCAGCATGGAGAGAGTTAATACTGTGTTGTCTTGAAGGGCATCTCCAAATGAAGCTAATTAATGGCTTGCTTGCATAAATCAGTCGCAATCCATTTTGTTTTGTATGTGTCCTTTCATATTGATTTGGCTGTTGTTGATGCATTACATTGTTTTTCTTCTCATTTCCTTTGCATTTTACATTGCAGACAGGAAACTGAAAAAGAAAATTCTATGTCAAAGTCAAATTCGATGTGATCAAATTTTGGCTTTGCTCACCTAATGTAGAGACCAGGCAATAACTGTTCAGCATTCAACATCAGTGATATTCAAAAAACATTTTTCATATTTTTTGGTGTTCAGTATGAATGACTAACCTCTATAATTAACTACCACATAGTCTAATGAAAGGCTGGAAAGGTAATCTCAGCATGTGTTGAGGTGCTCGGAGTCACTCCACCTGACATGACCTGGTCACTTAATCAATCTGGAAAGTGAGAACTGGTCAAGCATGAAAGGACAGCAGTCATTCCAGCAGTGGGTCCGGGGCTGACCACTAAGTGGACCCACTAATTGCACCGATTCTCTTCCGTGTTTGGTCGCTTGGACATCTGCGTTACGAGGACATTCATCTGGCAGCTGTGCATAGTTACGTGTCTTGTTGGAGCTAGTTAAATGAAGCATTATTGCCACAGCTGATGGATCTTGTATGATAAAAATCAAACTCTTATCACCACATCAATGTTCTTTTCAGCAGTTTCCAATATTATTACCCCAAGGGCAAAACAATCATAGTTCTATGGGGAGTATATCACCCATACAGTTAGTAGTCAATATTATAAGCATATCCTGACATATACCCTATACCCATTTACCCATATACCCAATCACAGATGGGTTAACCGGAGCAATGGGACTTGGATGTAGCATCTAAACAGTTCAGACTTGGAAACCATGTGTGGAACTGAAAACAGATAGCTCTATCTTCCCACCAGTAAGCACCATGAAGGAAGAGTTAACCTCACTCTAGTTAACCCTATCACTCTTGTTAGCGGTAACACTATTGCTCTAGTTAACCCAGTCACTCTAGTTAACTCTATCACTCTAATTAACCCTCTAGTCGATTCCAGCAGAAAGATGGTTAAAGTATCAGTCAAATTTAAGCTTTAATCTGATGCCTTCGACGTTTTCCAGTAACTTCTGCTCGATCAACAGTCTTTTATTTTGTCAATACAAAAACAGAAGTAATCAGTAATCTCTCACAAACTGGTCATGCCATGTGTAAGTGGACTCTGTTTATCTCTTGTGAATCTCAAGCTGTTAACCTGCTCATTGCTGGTGGCAGTCTGACATGCTGTAAATACAGTTGGACCTGATGAGGTACACCCGTGAAGACAAGCTGCTCTACAGTCGCACTTGACTTCTTTTTAACACAACACTGATTTAGGTTTGAGATAATGATTAATGACATCTTTATATGAAACAGTGTTGTGAATATTGCTTTGTTTGGGATTGATTGTAAGAGCTTAGTGTCTGTTATATCTGGGTTTTTTTGTGGGTTTCATTTTAATTGGTTCAGAAATGCTTTAAAGATTCTTTAACTTATTTTGCTGTTTGTAGATACAGCCTTTCCCCTCAACAGTCTTTTTAACTACACCTTAGCTGAAAATAGTCTCGTTAACCGAAGCTGTAGCTTGTCCGTACAAACAGATCTTAATTAGTTCATCTGAACTCCTTGAGACTATCCAAGTGTTATCAAACATATCAGTGGAGATAGTCAACATCAGGATGTGTCTGGACAAGGCCGCTGACAGACTGACCACTGATACTGACCACTGATAGGGGAAGATATACAGGCCTAAGTGGCCATTTCGTGGGGTTTAATCTTGACCGGTGTATCCTGCTTGTTTTATGTCCATTTCAAAATTGTCTAGACAAAATGACCCAGTGCCTTTGGGTTCCTTTGTATGAATAATTTAGAAAATAAATGTTTTCTTTAGCATTATGATTGACTACAGCTTTGTGTTTCTTTTAAGATCAGGTAATGGCTTGAAATAAGGTTAACACATTCACTAAATAGCAGTACACTATGTCAATCAACATCCTTGTTTTAAGGCTCTATCTTCTGATATTAGCTTTAAGATCTGATACAACTCCCAGACACCTTTGTCAAGGACCCATTGCATGGCTATGGAAGCAATACAGCATATTTAGGAACCAGGGTTCTGTTCCGCAGAACGATCGTCACACAACAAATCATCACTCCTATACATTGACACGGAGTTGTTACTCTAGGAGCGCTCTGATTGGTCTGTGGAATGGGGGCATGGGTACTAAGTTGATGTATCTACAAAACAGAAGCATGGTCAACAAGGATGGCAACATGTATTACTCTTATCATACTAGTGTATATCTAATCTCTTCCCCCACCCCACCCCCCCCCCCTCCCATTCTCCTGCCTTGGACAATAGATCGTTGAAGAAAGTGTCCAACTGCAGCTGTGATGACCACTCAGTAGCCACTAACTGACCACCCAGTGTTACTACAACTGCTGTACATCTCTGTATATCCCTACTGTATATTCCTACTGTATATCCCTGCTGCTGTCAGATGTGGAGGATCGGGGTTATTATTGATGCAGTCCCCACCTGGTCCAGCCACTCTTCCTGCCTCCGCTCTGCCTCACTTCATCTGAAGAATGCCTTGATGTCCAGCTATAGGCACTGGAAGTCCATCCTATTCCTAGTAGATCTGTCAGTCCGAGTCAGTAGAAATCAGTCCTAGTAGGATCCTTGTCAGTAGAGATCAGTCCTAGTAGGATCCTAGTCCTAGTCAGTAGCGATAAGTCCTAGTAGGATCCTAGTCAGTAGAGATCAGTTCTAGTAGGATCCTAGTCAGTCAGTAATGATAAGCATAAGCTATAAGCATATCCTCACAGGTACCCAATCACAGCTGGGTTAACCAGAGCAATCAGTTCTAGTAGGTCATAGTCAGTCCTAGTCAGTAGTACAATTCAGTCCTAATAGGTCCTAATGGTCTTAGTCCTAGTAGGCACTATAGTAATTGTAGATCCTAGCACTAGTAGGTCCTTGTAGGCCCCAGTCAATTCTTGTAGGTCCTAGTCCATTCTGTTTTCTTCTCTGCATTCTGAGGAATCTGTTGTTTCAGCAGGCATGTGTTAGTACACATGGCCACGCACATGGATGATGCCCTGTTAGTCAAACTGGACATCAGTGATGCCATGTTGGTGAAGATAGACATGGGTGGTGCCATATTGGTCAAAATTAATATGACTGGTATGTCATATTGGTGAGAGTATGCTTTGCAACATTTTTTTCAATGCTCATCTAATCTAGTTTTGAAGTACATGCAGATATAGCCGTGTATCTTAATCTTCTTCCACTGGATTTGACAAGTAATTCCTTATTAATAAATGAACAGCGAGTTTGATTAATCCAGCAATCAGAAAAAAGTTATGAAACAAGATCTATTGCTTGCCCAGAATTTAACACCAATTCCTTTTACATCATGCAACTATATTTGATGTATTTTATTATAATCTTTCTGAAAATGGTGCATATATCTGTAATTTGTTACTCTGTATAAGACTGAGTTGAATGTGTACACGTATATGCCTAGCTGCGGTCCTCTCTCTCTCTCTCTTGTTCTTTCTCTCTCTCTTGTTCTTTCTCTCTTTCTATCTCCTCTCTCTCTCTCCCTCTCCCCCTCTCCCCCTCTCTCTCCCCATCTCTCTCCCTCTTCTCTCTTATCTCTCTATCTCTCTCCCTCTCTCCCTCTCTTTCTCTCTCTCTCTCTCTCTCTCTCTCTCTCTATCCCAGTGTCTGCCACATGTGGAATCAATTGTCCGTGTGCTACAAGGGGTGGTATTCCATGGAGCCAGGCAGTCTGGGGCAGGTCTGGTGAACACATTGCAGTGCTGCTACGTTCATCAGTGAACCAGGGTGTTGGCGGAGAGCTGCCTGGCTGGCAGCGTGTTACCTCCGTTACCTCTGTCCTAGTACTTACTCCTATTGCTTACATGGATATTCTCATCCCTGAAATGGAGAAATTGACATGAGTACCCCTCTTTCAGAGTGGTATTAAACATGCTGGAACAGGGCAGTTCTCGGTGAGCTACTAGCCCCGATTGAAGTTAATAAGTGTTAATTGTATCCCATTGTGGTGTCACTTTTCCTGACAACAGTTTAAGAGAATGGTTAAATGGGATGTTTATGACTCTGGGACGATTTTAATTATGATACATTTCAACATTATTAGTTCTAAGATTTTAATGTAAAGAGAGTAAATTGCTTATTGAAAGGGGTATAAATGTCCAGTAATACTCTCTAAGTAAAGGTGTTTTAATCTCATCAAACCTTGTAAAAGACATTTGAATCTGTTATAAATAGGAATAATTTTAAAATGCATTCTAACATACGTCAAGCCTCATAAATATATAAAATGAATACAACTTAATATATTTAGTACTATCATATTTCATCATTATGTCAATATGAAAAATTAATGGTTATTTTATCAGTGGACACATTAACACTTTACAGATTATTGGGAATCTAATGGTTTGCTTCCACAGCAGTAAGAACCTGTTTTGTGTATTTGTAGAACTTGATGATGTTCGAACTTCAGGTGTACATTACTTGAATTGGACTACTTTTTTTCTTCAGTTGATTGCACTATGTTTGTTTTTTTACCTGTACACACTGAGGACACATTTATTAGGTAGACAATGACCTTGAGAAAGGCAGATAGTGATGGACTGCCTCTCTGGCAGCATATTCTTCTATTTCTACAGAGTGTGAGTTTCATGGGAAGATAATACTGATAGTGATTGATTTGTGTTTGGCCTGTTCTTCTACCAAAGTATTGTGTGTCATCTACGGAATACCTTTCTATGTGGCACCCATGGGGAACTTTGTGGTCTTGTATGTGGAAGAGCATTTCTATTGTGAAGTCTTTGTTGATATCTGTCTTCAGAGCAATGACAGTACAGAGCAATGACAGTAGAAACACCTGTTTTTCCTGCAAAGGTTTTTACTTAAACCAATCAATGTTGGCATATGCTGACACACCTCTCACGGATAAAGCTGCAAAGTTCCCCACGGGTAGCAGAGTGGTATAGAATCCTCTCAGTGATGCCACCAACCATACAAGTCAGTAAATTTTGTATCAAGAAGAGATGGTCAAAATTAATTATGTAGATTGTTGAGCCTTTTTACAGAGTTTTCCTGCATTAGTAGTTGGCAGCCATTACTAATGAGGACCTGCTTGTAGTGGTATGTCTGGGTAGTTCCTTCTGTGGTGTGGCCTGTTGTGTGGCCAACATCTGTTGTTAATTCCTGATAAGGACGGGTCAGTTTACCCTGCTAGCTGTATACTCCTTACAGGGCCACTACACTTCCAATTAGTGATGTAATGATTCATTTAACACCCTACTGGTAGTAATCTGAAGCTGCTGGGAGTTTATGGTTGTGAATTCATCCATATGGATCTGATCTAAGCGAAGGGCTGCCTGAAACAAAGGTGTGGATTGATTGGGAGGCGGTATCAGAGCTTGTAGTGTAAACACTGGTGTGGGTGGGTGGGGAAGGCAGGGGTAGTGTTACAGTAACTGTGAGATAATGATACCAATACAGCATGTCCACTGGTCACTCACTGTGGTCACTGACTGAACAGGGCAGGATTGAGTGAAGGTGAATGTACCTGTCACATATAAATGACATGATGATGACTTGCAGGTTAGTGTATGAGGTGCAGAGTCTAATAGTAACAATGGAACTTAACCCTTGCCCTGATGGATTAGGCACAAGTACTGCTCTTTAGGGCATCTCCGGTAGCCTTCGGCATGGAGAGGGTTAATTGTTTTTGAATTTTTGACCCTCTGGACTGTTCATGTTCTTTGATAATGTTCTCCTTTAGCATTCTTCTCTTCTAATTAATCACTGATCTTCAGGGCATCTCTGATTGGTTCCAGGAGACAGAAGGTTAAAGGAGCAGTTTACTGTTTATTACAACTCCCTGAACTTGATCATTACAAATATGTTACTCTGACACTATGACCATGACTAAATCATCAAACGTGATGGTGTTGATTTGAGTGCAATTGGGAACCTGAACAGAGAGGAAGTAATCTTTGTATTACTCCTAGGTTAAAGATTCAACACATACAATGTCCTGATGTCTCATGGCCTCTTCATATTCCACCCTGTGATATAAGGCGATGGGAAGACATTGATAACAATGTAATTGTCTATGAATTAAAGATTTGTTTAGTCCAGAACCACTATTATTAATACACAAGATTTTGGTTTTAAGTATACTAGTTCAGGGCTGGTCTGTCTTCTGTTCTTTGATCAGGTGTGACCATTAATTATTCTTCTATAGAACATGGAAATATATTCCTCTCATTACTTATACATGTTGATCTTCATAGAATATATCACATCATATCTTCTGAATGTGAATTGATTTGTATGAGGTCCTGACATTTACGGGCAACCACAAGTGTATTTTGTACTTGAAACCCTTGAGTCCATCACTGTTAGAATCAGTATTCTACATGTATCACTTTCTTTCGCACATTTTACAACCTTTCTACTTTTGCATATTTTCACTGCAGTTTTATCTACTGATAGGCAGAGTTCATAAATATTTGATGGTCTTCTGTTGAAGATATGCCTCATTCCTTTGGAATTTTATATTTTCCTGACAGACTTATCATATTCCTGTAAATGAAGCATGGCTATTTTAAGTAAATAAATATTTAATTACACACTGTTATCATTTAAAAAAAAAGTTCAGTATAATTTCCATTGTAAATTAAAAACAAAAATACAAATAAAATTTTGAACAAATAGTTTACCATACATTTAGCATGTAGTTTGTAGTATTGATGGTAGCTTTATTTCCTTCAACATTGAGTTTTGATAGCCCAAAATGTAATTTGTGAAAGTATATCCATAGTTGTTTGTAACTTGTGACAATAGAAGCACGCTATGGTAAGCATTTGTTCTCATTGAGGTTACCCCCATAATTCCATGACCGTATGTATATAGCATAGTATTGCCTTTAGTGCTGTTGTAACTTTGATAATGTTGCCATATGCTGAACAATGCTATTGCCAAAAACTAATAGCACCTTTGCTATTGATATTGCTTTGCTTTGATATGTCACATTCATCATTATTTATGATGAATACTTAATTCATATTGATATTGAGTAAAAATAAAGATATTAGATTTTTGAAGATAAATGTAGTAAACAGAATTCTGTGAACTACAGATGCAAACTTGATGATCGTGCATTTTTTTTTATGGAAGTGGTACATTCCATTTGTTTAATGTGAGTTATCTCCCCTTCTGTTTGTGGCAGCCGGGCAGTGGTTGGCTGACAAACCTAGTGTAGCTGGTGGTAATCCTAAGTGTCCAGCTCTGGTGAATGTTACCTAGATAGTGGGAGACAGCAATAGGTATCTCAGGTCAGGGTAACACAGTCCAGATACAAACAAAAACTGCTCCATTCTTCACCAGAGGGAGCTGGGAACTGTACCAAGAGACAGGTTTGGATTCACCAGACTTGCAAGAAGTCGTCTGGCAGAGTCCTCCATCGCTGTTCTTCAATTACCTGGAGACCTTCTCATTCCATGTAGTGGTCTTAGGGAGGTCAGCCAATTGTGATCGATGCCTTCACACCAAGTATTTTTCAAAAATTTAGAAAAATAAATAATTTAATTATCAATTTTAACTTGTCTGAAAATATA
This sequence comes from Lepetodrilus schrolli, assembly GCA_032361225.1. Classification (NCBI taxonomy): domain Eukaryota; kingdom Metazoa; phylum Mollusca; class Gastropoda; order Lepetellida; family Lepetodrilidae; genus Lepetodrilus; species Lepetodrilus schrolli. Next base: position 5,707 of record JAUTBT010048891.1, on the reverse strand, counting down.
AAAGAAAACTTTGAAGTTAATTGTTTATTTTGATATGCCTGTTAATATTAAAATCACCTCAAATTTATTAGTTATTAAACAATTTCTGGAACTAGCAGCTAAAGAGGTTAAAGAAATATTTATGGAATTGACCAATGAGAACACCATAGGTTGTTATGGGTTGTGATAGGTTGTGATAGGTCGTGCAATCAGAAATGTACAGCACCGTGTGAATTTGAAATGGTGTTGGTCTCTGACCTGACCAATGGTAATGGATTCCCTAGTCTGCTGTCTGCAGATCCCACCACTGGATCCAGTCTTGTAATGTGATCATATCTACCACTGGATCCAGTCTTGTAATGTGGCCATATCGACCACTTACCACTGGATCCAGTCTTGTAATGTGGCCATATCTAACTGGATCCAGTCTTGTAATGTGGCCATATCTACCACTCTCAGACCTGCCTAACAGAGATGTTCCAGAGTGCATTAAGATACAGCTAACCTTGTACAATGTTCTTGAATAATGGATTTTAGGTAAGAACTTATCGGGATTGTATATAATATACTTGTGGGAAGGATGTATGTATGGAAAATGTCAATACTGTTAAAAAAATCCATCAAGCTGAAATGCAAATAATGTGATATGAAATGACAGGTTTATTAATATTTCTTTCGAAAAGAAACACTGAAACATGTAATTCTGTCCTAAACAATATCCTATTTATATTAATTTTTCTAGAAACAAAGAATTCTATGTATGATAGTAAATATGTTTTCGGGTTTTCATTGTGGGGCACAGTAGGTGATGCCTTGGACTACAAAGCTGAAGGTTTAAGTTTGAACTTGGAACCTTGACTCCGAAGTCCAGCTGTTCTACGACAGCGACTGCGACTGTTCTACGACTGCGCTACCAACCGCCCGTCCAACTTCCTAAATCCACGCCTGTGTATTTACACAAATAATGTACATATATATCATAAAGTAATATAGAACTATTTAGAGAAATAAGACAACAGGACAGTAAGATTACATACATACAGAAAGATTATGGAAATATATACAAGAATAGAGACAGTAATATTTCAGGACATAAATACATTTGTGTAGTCAGTATCAGGCATGGAATATTAAAAACGATTGGATTTTCGTATAAAAGTATGAAATGCATGAAATGTAGCTATGTTAACGTTATAAGATAAATCTGAATTTCCGCACAAGAATAAGTGTAGGTCTACAGTTGCTGTACCTTCCATAATATCATTAATTGTATTCAATAATTGTTCTCTAATGTTCCTGTATCGATTTCATGTTATAAAAAAGTGATGTACATTTTCACAAGGATTTCCACACATACAAGACGAATCATCAATCATATTAAGAAACATTGTCTACTGGTAACTTGGTAACTTATTATTTTCTCAAAACCACCCACGGTGGTACACGAGATACAACATACATTTATAAAGTGAAAACAAATACGTGCAAAACATGACAGGGTATAGAAGTACAGTGAATCAATACATATTCATTGTGTACGTGTTTTCATTTATATAATTTAAAGCCTTCTGTGATAAATCAGGAGACATTTCTACACTCGGATATTTTTCTTGAATTCATTATTCGTTTTAAGGTTGATAAATTATTCCAATTTCTATATTTAGACAAATATTTAATTCTGTGCTGTGACAATGCACCACAGCGGAGTAAAAGGTGGAACTCGTCCGCTATTGCGGGCGAGTCACACAACTTGCATGTTCTATTTTCTTTTGGTTTGTTTTCCCAGCGACCAGTTTCTTTTGGGAGCGTGTGATTTGATGTTCGGAATTTAAGTATGGGCTTAGCAATAATATCCGGGAGCAAATGATATTTTTTCAAATAATATAGTATCTTTAAAAACCTGATAATAGGTGCCTTTGCTGTTTGTTTGTACATTGGTTTTCCATTCCTGTAGGAACTGGTCGCGGAGAATAGTCTCAACTCGCATTTCAATTATAAAATTACAGTCGTTGGGACTTTCAAATAAATAGGGTAAACCACAATCGTAGTTCTATTAACTTTACTCCATGGTTATTCACTTTGAGGTCTTTAGAGCAACGTGTAAGAGGTAAGTTTAAGGAGTTTAAGATATAGTCAGGGTTACTATCGAGAGGGCAAACATCATCAAGGCCACATTCATCAGGTGTATGATCATCAAAGGTACAATAGTCTTTCAAACTGCCAGTACGAGCATTAAAATCTCCCAATAATATGACATAGTCACTATTACCACATACATTCAGAACTGATTCAGTGATGGAATCGAACATTTCATTCTTGAAAAAACTGGATCCTTCAGGAGGGATATAAACAAAACAAAAAAAACAAAAAAAATATCGTTATCAACTTTTTTAAAGTCTTTACCTATCTTGACCCAAAGAATGCATTCACAGTCATCTTCAGTGAAGTCCACATAGTATTGCATAAGACTGTTTTTAACGGCAGCACCAATACCGCCAGATTTGTGCGTCATATTAGGTCCATGCTTAACAAACAATGAATATCCGTCTGTGTGTAAATCGTCGATTGTCAGTCTTGGTCTCCTGGAGACCAATTATATCATAATCTTTCAGATAGTTCGTGAATTCTGGGTAGAGAAGTTTTCGTCGTAGGCCACACACATTGACACTACCGATGTTGTGAGGTTTCTTGGTTGAGGGGGGAGTACACCTTGCTTTGTCAGCTTGAGTCTTTCTTTCTTCCGTTTCTCGGCGCCCTTCTTCTTAGTCATATCACCCGAGCAGCCTGTGCATATATTTTGATGTAACTAAGACTCACAGAAAAAATATTCAGAATTTTCTGACAGAGTTCTAGACCCCGCGTCTACACCCGGCCATGTTTGTCACGTGACCCCAAGACATATACTAGTAGTCCGTCTCTGTTGACAACGATGATGCAGAATTTTATATTCTGTTCTTTTGTATTCCTGTTGTTGCAGCAAAGCAAGCGATTTGGTGGAAGTAATATTGATTTGAAGAGGCAACGCCATACACACTTGTCTACGATATGCCATACCATCATTACATATTAATCTTGGCAAACAAACGCAACATCATTTCGCCTCTGCCTTCAATAAACTCTACATACTAGTATAATCGATATTGGCTTTAGCAATCCGTCATATATGTATTCTACTTTGAAATTCGTTTGTAAACAGTCGGCTAAGTAGTCTTAGTAGAGCATGGTAACTGTTTTTACCAAATCCTGTTCACCGAAATTTGTATTTAACTACCCTAATCCCTCTTTGTTGGAGGAATGGGAACAATTCGTAGTATAATTGCGTATGATGTCAGTAGAATATAGTAGTATAACATTTGTCATGTTATATCAGTACAGTATTTTAGGGCACGTCATCGGGAACACCATTTTAGTGTATCGCTTAATGAAACACATTAGCTTCTAGGATTCTCTATAGTTTTCTATGCTTTTGATATGTTATTAAGACGACTGTGTAGAATAGAAAACAGTTAAATGTCTTCGTTTTGCAATTTATTTAAGGTTAGGCCATAAAATCGGTTACAATGACTGGACTAAATGCTCACCTAATCATTGTGATGTCGTCCAAGTTCATTTGAAGTAAAGACTGTCTTCAAATCTCCAGGTGCCCAGGCGTCCCGCGTACGACTCCTGTAAGCTATGCTATGCAATGCCATATAATCAATAATGGCATACTAGTATTCATTGATTTCTAAAGCCGATTGACATTGTGCACGTTGCTCTGTTGTGCGTATATGTGCTTGGCAACAGCTATGAAAAGGTTAGTCTATTGCCTTCAATATAACATCCAATATATATATATATATATATAGTCAAGCCATGTAGCAAATATCCTTATAAAGATATAGAATGTTACCAGTCCATAAGTATTGCTACAAAGAACAAGCCCCAGTGTTACCAAATTGAATATGATTTCATGATCAGTTCGGGGTTTCCACTCACATACTCAAATCACAGTACAAAGTTTTAGTTTCGTAACCACAGGGCCTGTTTCCTTTGCTATTTCATGCGAATTCATGCTAATTCATGCTCTTACTTAATGTCACGACCTTTCGCACACCGCACCCTCCCCGACCCCCACCCCCGGCTATATATCGGGATATCATCACACCCGGCTATTATCTGGAATATATCTTTTCCTCGGGCTATATATTGGAATATCTTCTAATTATATCAGGATATCTCTCCCCCGGGCTACATATCGAAATATTTGTTTCCATTAAATCGAAATATCTTTCCCCCGGTATAAATTTCGGGATATCGATGCCTGGCCTGCTCCGCATTGTGCCCTCTGACTCTGTAAAACAATAATTCACTCATTCACTCTCGCACGCGGTCGAGATCGCAATATCTTCGAGCCTAATGCGCGGGCTCTATTAGATATGCGAGGGGGTCCTGTTCTTTCGTCTTTAGAAATGCTAGAAACTTGGGACAGACTAAGTCAACACCTCACAAACGCTGTTGTTGATATATCTGATAGATAGTGTTTGAGGTTTGTAGCGAGTAGTTGTAGAAATACCCTTAGTGAACCACAGTTTGAGACAAGCTCGAGATAAATGGGCCCGATTGAAGAAGTGTAGATGCAAAGCAACCTGTCATATGATCCTAGTGTTTGCTTGACCTACTTATTTGTGGATATCGTGAAACCGACGACGAGTTGTGGTCAGTAGTCGATCTACACAGATAGTCAGTCAGAAAGACTGTATCACATCGATCTACAAAGACAGTCAGAAAAACCGTATCACATCGATCTACAGACAGTCAGAAAGACAGTATCACATCGATCTACACAGACAGACCGCCAGAAAGACAGTATCACATCGACCAGGATATAAGAAATGTACACCATGGAGTAAGTAGAGTGCACGTGTACCCAATTATAACTGAACGAAAGCATGCATAAACATCTATACTCGCTCTCTTTGTTTTGTTACTCTAGTGTTTAGAGATAGACTGCCCTTTACGTTATCCTATAAGGTAATAATAATAGGCTACGTCATAACTAGTGGTTTTAAACAGGTGCATGTATTTTGCTTTCATATCAATTCAGTTCTGAAATACCACACTTACGGATTTTAAGACTATAGTATTTTGACTAATTGAGAAAGGTATTTTTAAAAAGTATCTATTTGTACATTATAACTGATGAGTGAAATGTAATCAACTGATGTTAATGCGTTTAATAATACCAGCGGATATGTAAGATTCGACGTATTGACAAGGGAGCGGCATGTCCTCATTCTTACCATGTGTATGTACATGTATATATATAATTTCACGAGGTGACCTACATTATACTTCCGGGTCATCTAGGTCCATTGTACGAGGAATTAGCAGGCACCGAGGACATTCTAGCACAGACACCTGGTAACTATATGTATTAAAGAACATTAGACTATTAGCATGTACTTTAGCTATGCTGAACGCAGACGTGAAACACTAATAACATCAACATTGTAATGTACGTGTTTACGTATTGTTGTGTTGGACTTGATCAATGAGGTACAGGTGTTCAAACTACATAGTATGTACTACACGCGCGCGTGCGTGTGTGTCTGTGTGTGTGTGTGTGTGTGTGTGTGTGTGTGTGTGTGTGTGTATGTGTGTGTGTGTATGTGTGTGTGTGTGTGTACTTACAGACAGTTTGAACTTTTACAGTGTGTACACTTTGTTACAGAGAAAATTTCTTTGT
>JAUTBT010048880.1:0-16147 GCA_032361225.1 Lepetodrilus schrolli | reverse complement strand
AATTTAATGCGACCTCAAGCTTTTGGACATAAATGCGAAAACAATTAAATGCGATCTACCAGGCCTCTATTCATGTTTTTTCCGGACATACCTTCATTATTTTCCATAATGCGTAGGAATTAAATGCGGCCATAAGCCATTCGCATTGTTCGCATTAATATCATGCTCGCATTAATTTCCTGATTTACAGTATTTAACTTTGGAGAATTTACAGTAGAACAATAATCCCTTCAACAAAATAAAGATATGCATACTACATTTGTCATTTTAAAATAGTCTACCTTAGCATCTTTGGAGACTATATACTTTTCCTACTAACCTACTACCATGATATAACGCCTTCTCGATATAACGCCTTCTTACCGGAACTTCATACTCTATATCGAAGGCTGGCAACATTTCTATCTCTGTCAGAAGAAACTGTAAATGTGCTTTGACCGTGACGCCAATGTTCTTCAGGTCATTCTCAGAGATGCCAGACAGAAACATGGTGTTGTCAAAACCCTGGCTCGCCAGCAGGTACCCGTATTTCTCCTAGGAGATACAAATGTATAGTACAATCTATCATCTAAAATTGAAAGGACATAATAGCCTATGGAATGGGATGTAATGTGACAACAACGGAAAATAGTTTATTTGATAACTGGAGAAAAAAAATGACATATTTTGGCTATTTTTCCAGATTGTATAGGGAGCCAAAGTATCGCAAAAATCTCGTTTACCGCCACGTTGAGCTATAAGTATGGGCGCACCTTACCGAAAGCTGTGCATTGATAAGGATGTTTTATGTATACGAAGGAGATAAGAAAAATAAAATAATGGACAATGTTTAGCAACTATGTATACATGCACATCAAATGTATAAAGTCATGACATTGTCGGCATATACTATTTTACATAACTTTACTGTAGCCCACTGTACGCACACAATGATTGGACAACATATATGATGTACAGACATTACCCTGAGGTCAGGCGGAAGCCACTGCTGGATGGGGATTGGAACACAGTAGTCCTGTTCTATGCTACCCTCGTCTCCTCCCTGCACACCGTCTTCCTCACCGCTGTCTGTGACATTAATATGGACAATCAATGTACATCGTGTTCACCTGTCTATTAGCAGTCCAGCATTAACACGGACAATCAATGTACATCGTGTTCACCTGTCTATTAGCAGTCCAGCATTAACACGGACAATCAGTGGACATCGTGTTCACCTGTCTATTAGCAGTCCAGCATTAGTATTAGCGATAAACAACTCATTGTCATTGAGTCATATGCTGATATATTAATGGTGTTTAATGGTTACACTTAGTGTAATCTCATTTACTTCTCGTGATGTGGTAGCATGTGTTATATAATAATGCTGTGTTAGCATATAATAATGGAAATCCAATATTCGCTATGCTATTGTCCATGAGAGATTTATAGACGTACCTCCAGGAACCTCGAACTGGCGTGGAGTCATAGACTTTGGCGAGCCCGGATCATGCGTGTTCGACGTTTGGTCTCCGTCTTCAACAGATGCACCAGTCATAGGTCTGACGTCATCAGCAGATGCCAAGTTGACAGTCGTCTGGACTTCCACACTAGAGGATGTAGTGCTGGGAGACTTCCGGCCACAACATCTATTGACGAGAAAATACAACGAGGCATTTACCCTGGGAAATGACCAAGGGAAATGACCGAGGGGAATCGCCAGGGAGAGAAAATGGCCTAGAATAACATCTGTGTATTAATATCCTTCTTTATTCAATAACCTTTATATATGATGAAAGTGTAACGGTGCTTATACGATAATACACGAATTGATGGCTAGTATTCATATACAGGGCATATTGTCACTCTGCAGATCCTTGAGTTACTTCCCCGTGGTACATAATCTCTCTGACATGAATGCTAGGTTTCCATCGTGGACTTTCTTCATGACGTCACATATACTGCCCATATTTGGTAGAGTATGTCTATAAATACTTTCCGGAATGAACAACAAACAAACAAAAAATACAATTTGATAGTTTGTACTACGTGATAAGTTAATTATTACAAAATGTTTTAATCCAGTATGTTTACATAGCATCTGTTAAATAGCTATCAAATGGTTTAAGACACTATTATTTTAAGCAGAGGGGCGATGTCTAAAAGACATAACAGAGAAAACGGCTCGATTTGCACGTGCTGATGCACGTCTGCATACACTCGATGGTCTTACACCGCTGTTCCGTCTTTCCAACGTCACCCCTCTACATAAAATATTATTTTCTCAAAATAGTTAGTGATAGCTATAATATAAATAAAATATTAATTGTGCAAAAAACTAGAGAGGAGGTAACAACTTTAATATCCTATGGTCTATGCATATATTTATAAGTTTTATGAGTTTAACATATCACATGCTCTTGAAATGAGTCTTTGGTGTTCGAATTCAGGAACACCACATTTTAGTGCCAAACATAGTTGTAGATTTATTGTATTTGAATTACCTTTTGCCTCCATAACCTTTAGTCCTTTATCATTTAATAGAACGTACGACATACATGTATTTGTATGATGTGACATTATTAATCACAGTGTATTTGTTTACTGTAACTTACACAAGAAACTGTTCCAACACTTCTTTAATGTGCATGTACCATGGATCGCCTTTGACTGCAACATCTACTTTCTCTTCTCTCGTGCCTGAATAGAGGACGAACATATCCAGGGATACTATATAACCTGTTGCATTATTATAACATTATCCATGTACACACATTGATATTAATCTTCCAACAATTGAAATTGTCAATTGCACAATTGTAGAAAATATAGTTCATACTTTGGAAAAGTGGTATCTGATATAATAATAGAATATCCTTTATACTGAGGCATAAACTCACGTTAAGCTATTTCACGTAAGTTAAATCTTATAGTATATATTGCTCTACAAATGAACACTCAGTGTTGCAGTGAATTGTGAGAGTATAGGACTTGCGTAATGTGTACACTTACCCCAACTTCTGTCTGTGAGGTTGCAGATGCTGTAGATGATAAGGATCAAATAGGCAGATGGCAGACACAGCAGATACCAGATGCCATGTAACAGGCAGTAAAACTCCTGCGGATGAAGCAACGCAGCAATGCCGAAGATGGCTGCGAGTCCCGCGAAGTAGATGGTGGTCACAGATATTGCCATGTTTATGTTCACGTCTGCAGAGAACAGGTCACGAACGTGTTACCTCTTCTACACTTACAATGTATGATACAGTGAGGTCTAAGACAGGTAAATGAGGTCATTTGATTGTAAGTTGCTGTCCTGTATTCAGTCACGAACTGAGATAATACTAATTACATTGTTATCTGATCATAGACAGAACACTGGTAATATATTGCAGTCTGAGTTTTGTTCACATTGCATACTAATAGTGAACTGCCTTTACCAGAGGGTCGCTGTGTTACAGGATCCGGTGTTGTGCCATTAACTTCCGGTTTGTCCGGTTCCTCTCGGTTAAGGTCAGATACAATTTGTTGCGCTGTTCCAACAACCACCGCAGTCATGATGACAGCATACAGGAACGTTAGTAGTCTAGCAGCCTGGTGGGGAACAAGAGGAGAAATAGAGATGAGTGACATCTACTAAACGTGTATTCTTGTATTGTGTAAAGCTCACATAGCATGTATAGAGAGAACGTGTGAATTGAGACCAATTACAAGATGGCAATGGATATTATCTTGTCTGGAAACAAATTCTAACTTCAATTATTAACAGCACATTCTCCATAGAAAATCTACAAATGTAATGATCAAGTACTGTACATGTTTTGTTGTTTGCATTTGCCTATTGGGTGAAGTCATGTTGCATTAACTATTAACATGTTGTGCGCCTCCAATAAGAAATACAAGAATCTATGTGATGTTATATTGCTTATTACTTCGTTGCATATTAATATTGGAATTTTAGCATGAGAAGGTGACTACAACAGGTATTGGACTCGATTTTCGTGGCGCCTCAAAGCCAGGAAGTTAACACTGACCCGCATCTGTGTCTTGGCGTCGGCATACACACACACCAAGGTAAAGGTCAGGCAGATGATGATCTGGATGACAATAGAGACGACAGAGTCAATCTCCAGGCCGTACGTGAGGCCACCTGTGTGTACAAACAGATTAATAGTGAGGAATACTCCGGGTAGACAAATCTTGAAAGATGGATTGTGAACGGTGTTCTGGAGCCAGGCCTACTACCATGCTATACCAACAGCAGTAACACTCATAGAAAGGTTTCCGGAAACAAACGAAAAGTTTGGAGTGAACATGGCTTGCGACATCCTCTGCTCGAAAGGTTATACGCTTGAAATTTCTTTGACTTGAATAGTAGTACTACGAACTGTCGGTAGACGGGCATGTGAGTAAACCACCTTAATTTATTAAAATATATTCCGTCTTTAGAATACAATAGTATGACGATGATGAGATGAGTACGTATCTAAGCGAAAATGGCATCTTGTATATTATGTATTTTATCTAGTTTTGTTTAGAGAATAAATGAATGAATGAATGAATTAGTGCTTTACGTCGCAGCGGGAATAGTTCACCCATATGCCACTTGCTTAGAGGGATGTATTCCTTAGAGGGATGTATTCCTTAGAGGGGTGTACTCCTTAGTAGGGTGTATTCCTCAAATAATGTTAATAGAAAAACAAGTATTGGTGCATGACGTATTTACAACTAGAACACTAACATTATATTTCATTCTATTCGGTTGTAATGTTGAATTAGAATGAAATTGTTTTCTCTAGTGTGCAAGTCGCTAAAAACAAAGGGAGATAATCTGGGTATAGGAGGCGTTGTAAAAGGGTGTATTTAAGCATGTTTTGGATATCATTCATCCTAAGTATCGAGCCTATCGTAGGCAGTCCAGTCCTATAGTAATACCACGGCAACAGCAGTATTGTGTTTGTTGGTTTTAGTGGCTTGGAGAGTCTGAGAGAATTCGTAATTACTACTGTACAGTCTAGAGATAATCTATCATATATGATAATGTCAATCACATTTCCCTGTAGGTCCGTGCTAATGCATGCAGGAGTTATCTATTACTGACGTACCGGAAACTATCAAGATGACTGTACTTGGACCAATCAGAGTGGCGAATAGAAGCGCCCCCTGGTATAAAATGAACAGCATTGGTATTCGGTGGTTGAAGTAGTGGATGATCTTCCATTCCTTGATGAGAAGCATCAAATTGGCGATGGTTGACGCAATCCACCGTCTTCGTTGTTTGTAGAACTCGTCAAATTCACTCGGGCAGTACGTGGAATTTTCTGACGCCGCGCAATACTCGATTCGCCATCCACTTTGTACCTGTAATGGAAAGAGATGGCACATTAATAGGTATGCATGTAGTTACCGCTGACATACATATTCCGTTCTTTGCCCCAACGAAGTTAAATACCCCAAAATAATATACATATTACAACTTCTTATAGTTTAATTTCAAAATTGTTTCTTGACATAACATCAACAGGCTGAGATAATAGTGTGAGCATAAAGTGAAACGCTTATATTATGATTGTCTTCTAGTTAGTCACAGTGTCAGCTATATTATGATTGTCTTCTAGTTAGTGACAGTGTCAGCTATATTATGATTGTCTTCTAGTTAGTGACAGTGTCAGTTATGTTATGATTGTCTTCTAGTTAGTGACAGTGTCAGTCATGAGACTATTCTAACTGGCATTGGAAACATGTTAAGATGGATACTTCTGGAAGCTACCCTCACCATGAGAGTGCAGAGCCATCTGTCTTCTCCCATGTCTTTGATCAGGAAATCGAAGGCATGTTCCACGTTGCTGGCATAGACTGAGAGGATCTCCTTCAATGCGACACACCGATATACACTGAAACAGCCAGGCGCGCACAGTACGGATCCCAGTACGTGTTCGGCTGCCTGAAATATGATATTATTTATGTAATAAAGTTAATAGCATATTCATATGATACAGAAGATATAATAACATTTGAATTCGTGCGAACTTGAGTAAACTAACAGTATTAAAGTATGTGTAAATATTGCAAACAAGACTTGTACAGTGAATAGTGAATATTTACGGTTATTTAATAATAATAATAATTATTGTACAACAATGTAACTACATGTATCAATATAGGCAGCATACCTTCTGAAACCAGTGGCCAATTGCGTACTCGAACACTTGATACCACACAATGGGCCCACTGCCCATAGGATGTGTGCGCGCGCATACCGCTCCAACCGTCCGGTCACGTGTCATAAGGTCAAGGAGCGCTTCGACGGAGTTTGGGGTGAACTTAACATCCGCATCAGTCGTCAGGATGTAGCATTCTTCGTCATTCTCTAACAAGATGAAATTATAGAATGTGTACTCCTAGGTAGATGTTGAAATGTTCATAACTTCATATGATAGAGAGCTGCACACACTGTTAACTAATTACATTCTGATTCATTCCTCCTGTTTTCTTGTGACAATATTACTCCCTCTTGACCTGATCAACAGTGCTGTGGCCAGAACTACTGCTTTAACTTTGTCAACGGTGGGTATTTGTTAGTATTTGTTAGTGTTAGTATGTATTACTATTTGTTACTGTTTGTTAGTATTTGTTGTTAGTATTTGTTAGTATTTGTTAGTATTTATTAGCATTTGTTAGTATTTATTAGTATTTATTAGTATTTGTTAGTATTTGTTGTTAATATTTATTAGTATTTGTTAGTATATGTTAGTATTTGTTAGTATTTATTAGTATATGTTAGTATTTGTTAGTATTTTTTGTATTTATTAGTATTTGTTAGTATTTTATGTTAGTATTTATTAGTATTTGTTAGTATTTATTAGTATTTGTTAGTATTTGTTAGTATTTATTAGTATTTATTAGTATGTGTTAGTATGTGTTAGTATTTATTAGTATTTGTTGTTAGTATTTGTTGTTAGTATTTGTTGTTAGTATTTGTTGCTAGTATTTGTTAGTATTTGTTAGTATGTATTAGTATTTGTTAGTATTTATTAGTATTTGTTAGTATTTGTTAGTATTTTTTGTTAATATTTCTTAGTATTTGTTAGTATATGTTAGTATTTGTTAGTATTTATTAGTATCTGTTAGTATTTGTTAGTATTTGTTAGTATTTTTGGTATTTGTTAGTATTTGTTAGTATTTGTTAGTATTTGTTAGTATTTGTTAAATTGCATCTTTATGTTTCAGGAATGAATACAAAGCAGTAGAAGTTACACAACCTGACCCTGAGATTACAAAACATTTTGAGTTTTGATTTCTTGCTCAAGTTCACATGTTATATGGTGATTCGTGAACAATCGTTTGAGTTAAGTATAAACTAGTACTAACAAAATATATCGTAATCTCCGAGTCTGGTATACTTCAAAATAATCCTTTTCCAGAACGATATGTGAGTGTGTGTGTGTGTGTGTGTGTGTGTGTGTGTGTGTGTGTGTGTGTGTGTGTGTGTGTGCGTCCGTGTGAGCGTGCCTCATGCTGGTACTTAGCGGAATCCCAGTAGAGAAGTTCCCAGTGAGTTGCCAGTAATATAATGGTAACATTACAGCTGTTGTCACAAGCTGCACCTACCCGAGTCCATCAGGAAGTCTATGATGTAAGACATGTACATGATCTGACTCCATCGCTTCTTGTTCTTCACCTGTCAATATTAAAATACATTGAACGCAACAATTAAGGCATTGTGATAGAATATACAGACCAATGCCTCGTTTGTACTTTTGTTAATACTTTGAAATATGACACTAAGTGATTTACTAGAGTGTGTCATCTACACTAAACTACTTCGTAGCTTGTACATATTATATTTTATATTATTATATAGAAGAACATTCCAATACGGTAATGTTTAGGTCTATGTAAATCCCTATATCGAGGGTGATGCTGACCTTGAGTGTGTCCTTGAGATGGATGTTGAAGGCCATGTAGGTGGAGGCAGAGGCTGGCAAAGGCAAGTTCCAGCTGAGTTTGATTCCATAGGGAGTCTTCACCCTAGTGCAGTTCTCTATTTGAATACCTGCAGTGTCAAGATTGTCACATGGACTTTCGTTATTGCCAACTACTTGGAAAACTATGGCAGATGCAAGTTACTAATGCAATTTGTTGTCGAAAGCTTCGAGTTACTTTCTGAAGTTTTTAACTCATTCTCCATTGTAAACTCGTATTGGAAAGCGCCTGCGGTCAGCATTGATCAAACTCTGCTCTATTTAGAGTTAGATTAAATTAGATTCCACTACAAAAACAGCTACAGAAGTGTATCTCACCCAGGGTTTCAAGCAATAATGTCAGAAGCTGCAGCGCAAATTCCGAGATGTTTTCATTCCTGATTCCGCTGTCGAATATAACGTGCGACTCAAAGAACCTGTTCTGGTTCGTCCTGGCCATGTTGATCCCGTTAATTGAGTGAAGAACCTGACGCATTTCCTCCAGGGTCTGGTGAGAAACATAAAGTACCAAGTTCTAGCGCCAGACAGGGAGGCGGTTTCAGGGAAATATAGTTCCACTTCCAACACGTGGTAAATAGTATGTACTTAGTTCTAAAGAATGCTGAGACCAATCCCTAAACACAGACGATTTGATGACACACTATGAATAGGAGCGTCGTTATATACTGATCGATTTGTGGCATACTGAGTTAGGTATATGTGCCTACCTCTCTGTACATAGTTGTGCATATGTACACTCGACTCTTGGTGCTTCTCCTTTGAAATCTGTTAGAGTTATCGTTCGTAATGCCCACGTTCCTGTTCAGCACGAGGTACTGATCTAGTAGGACTCCGTTGAATGTTGGCATTATGAAAACCTGTAACGACGCACATAGAAATACTACTTCGTATCATTACGTCGTCGTCTATGGGTGAAATATTCCCGCTCCGACGTAAAACAATAATTCATTCATTCGTATCATTACAACAGTGTGTGTTTCTGATATTGAACAGTTTTGATATATAGATATTATATAGATGTTGTTAATTGGATACACTAGATTATTTATTTATTTATTTATTTTTAATGTGGGGTTTAAAGCCATTTTCACTCACATCATGGCTTGCATGAATATGTAATGCTTGTACTAGTCTGGATTTCCACCAGTTTTTATAGTTCTATCTCACTTGGAGGAATATCATGCCGCAGATATGAACATGAATACCCCACTCAGACAAAGTATAGTCGGACTCCGAGCCGACCAGTCCTTGCTTTACCCCTTTAATGCTGAGCGCCAAGTACCTTCTTTTAACGTCTTTTGGGATGACGCGACCGGGAACTTCCTATTCTTCTAAAATATATAAAAATTTTTACATGTTGCTGACCTGATTGGATTCGTAAATCTTACCGATTCCTCTTTGTGCAGGACAATGTATTCACTCTTGAATATTGGGACTGTGAATGCCAGTAGGTGAGCGAATGACAGTGCCGCTGTAGCGCACACAATGGCCCACAGTGCGCTATCGTCCGATATACAGATGCCACTGGACAATGCAGTGAAAGGGTAGATGGTGTGGCAAATCGACTGTGTCATGGCGATGACCAGAAACCCCGGAACAGAAACCATTACCGGAAGGGCAAAGGACCATTTCTGTGTTGCTATGTGGAAGGCAACGAATCCCAGTACGTATCCTACGATGGTCATCGAGATGTTGATGACCAACACTTCCGTATCTCTAAGGGAAGTTGTGAAATTCCAGGCTGCTATAAACTCTTCGTGAGTCTCGCTGCTAAAGCGGTTTGCGCTGGTGTAAACACTGCCATCTACATAGAAAAATATGTACGAAAATATCGTTATTCCAACTAGTTTAACAAAGTTTGAAATAATCGCCATTTTCCAGGTGGTACAACTCAGCCGTTGCAAGAGTTCTGGTTCCTGTGTGGATGACCGACTCAGCCTGCTCTCTCCACTGGCAAATCCTGAACTGTCAGAGGTCTGGGTTGAAGTTCCAGTCATCATGCTTGCAGTTATGCCAGAACTTCCGTTTGACCAAGCGACGTTCTGATTCTTCCTGTGTTCTACTACGGGTTCTTCCACACGCACTGGCTTCACGGAGAACTCTTGAAGGGGCGGTATCCAGGCAATGTTAAGACTGATGACTGCAGCGGCTGTATGCCACAATCCTAGGTGGTCCTTAGTATGTGTATATGCCAAGTAGAAGACAAAGCACGATCCAGTAACTTGGAACACAGCACCGGTAATCATCACGGGGACTAGCCATCTCTTACGACGTCCCAGATCTGAACGCCTGCGGTAGTGGATAATTGCTGAGACAACCAATGGGACAGTGAACACAGAATTCATTAGGAGAATAACAACAGTTCCATCATAAGTAGTCAATACTTTGAATGCAAACAAGCACACACCAAATGATTCTAACAATGCACAAGCCACACCCTGCAAAAGAGAAAGAGAATAGATGCAATTTGTTCCATGTAAACAGCATACACACAATGCAAAAATACATCTAAAAAAAACAACATTTTGGACAGCGTGCCTATTACTGACAATTGTATATATAATATTACAGTACAGTTCATAGAAATTAGTAGTGAATGAACATTGAGCTGGACTCACCACTAGCATGGCCTTCCAGCTAGGCCAGGACATGTCAGCCCTGCAGAGTGAGTTGAAGGCAGCCCGTGCGAAGTTCAATAAGTATGGCAGGAATAATATAAGGAAAAGCATAATGAATGAACGTGTAGCAGCTATCTTCTTCTCTGGTGAGTCGGTATCTTTCGTGGTATCTCTCAGCACTGCTCCAAGGTAGATCACTGTATATTTACTACCCGATAGACAGGCTAGCAGTCCAAGGGTTAGCACAGTCGTCAGGACCCATTTAGCGACTGTCACGAGAACTGAGGTCTTGCCGGATGCGATCATCTTCTGACTGAGGAGCTCGTTGACCTTCCACCTGTTGTTGACGGTCAGATGAATGTTCTCGGACGGTGGTCCTGTATCGCTCGAACACACCGAGTTCATAGACACGGAAGACATGTTGTGTCTGAAGGTTTCTGTCCGCTCTTGGATTACGTCTGTCTGTGGCGACGTGTCTGGTAATGGGTGGGTGGAGATGTAGGTTGGGTGGGGACGGTCTGACAGTGTGGAGGTTCCCGCCTGGGGAGGTTGTCCGGGGTCATCACTCTGACCTCTGATTTCAGGATCACCCATACTCTGACCTTCTGGATCAGCCATGATGTATTCCTGTTCTATAAGCACGTCTCAGCTCGTCTCTCGGCTCGTACCTGGGCCGACATTGTAAAATGTGTATTAGACTCAGCTCGGTGTTCCATGACAATACGATTGAATGTTTCTGGTGTATATTATCAGGTTATTATACATTATGAAACTGTATTCGTGTCAGTATTTAATGAATAAGTACATTTCTATAAAAATAAAAAAAATATTATTACCAATGATATATGAGAGAAACAATATTGCCGGTAGAAATACAGAAGTCATCTGAACAACATTACGATACGTTCTGACTATGCAAGATAATACAATTTCAACGTTACGATATCTATGATTTGAATTAGAGTACCATACCCCTACACAATCCGCTAACCGTCTTGAAATTCCCATGTCATTGCATAAGGAAGTCGAAGGAATAATCAAAACAATAATGCACTTGTGGCATGTATATATCATGACGTATTTGCGTGTTATACCAGTGAGACTATACGATTACCAGCACTGTACATTACAACATTGCTACCGATTTCATTATTGTATGCAATATATACCTATCCGTACATGAATGTATGTATTTGTGTATGCATCTGTATATGTGTCTACACATGTATGTATGCATAATGTATATTGTATGTGTATTTCATGATTTCATCTACAGCATATACGCAAACAGTTAAACTTCCGCGTCTGATATTCAACAGGTGACATATCACAAGATGACAGTGGACGAAGTGAAACTAAACTCATTACATTGTATAGACACCCTCTGTGTCGCCATCGTGAATGTACACGCCTATACTCACACTAATGTAATAGCTGTGTAGCGACATAGTATGTGTGCATGTATACAAACTAACCTGCATTAGTAAACCAGTCCATGTTGACAAGACACCGATGTGATAATAGACAGTGACGTCTATACAGCTGACCGGGTGTTATCTGGAGGTCGTCATGTGAACATTATCATGTGCTGACATCATTCATCTAGATAATATCAGGATGTGGAATGTTAGAATCACTTACGAAGAATTGTTTTGTACTGCATTGCATACGTCAAACGCCTTGTATTGTGTGTACGCTTGATTGGTTTACTATTAACTAATATAATCTGTATGTCTCTTTAGGAAGATACAATTTCAATGGTCCTTGGTAATGTATAAGTGTTCATAATGTCTATGATTTCATACGCAAACCTTAGAATAGCAAGTTAAAGTATTTATCTACAGTAACGACATTAGACACGTGACTGTGGTGACACAGTGCACATGATACGTATTGACGCTATACATTCACATACCTTCTAGAGCCGCCAACTCCGCACCAGCATATGATCGTTATGATTATTTCAATTTACAACTCTTAGCATGTGTTCGTCCAGGACGGTATTTTGCGACAGACAAACACCATTGCATGCCACTGGCTCAGAGTCACATGATGTCAGGAAATATATACCTGTACTCTATGTCTATTAATACCACATCGTGTACACCGGGTAGCCGTTGTGTTTCAATAGGGCAATAAACAGCACACGTTTACACAACAAAGCACAACACGCAGCTGTGGATAGTAGTAAACACACACACACACACACACACACACACACACACACACACAAATACATACAAGAAAATACATACAGTAACACACATAGACATAATATACATGTACACATACACATGCACACATGTATACACACGCATGCACGCACGCACACACACACACACACACACACACACACACACAAATACACTTGTTCATGTTCACGATCATGTGTCGCTGAATTAAACTACCAATACTCTTGTATTCCTGTCCTTCGTAACAGTTCCTAGCAGACAACTGCTTTTGAACAAGCTGATTGATAATCCTTTATTTACGTTCCTAGTTAAAAATGCAATGCTGTGGTATATTTTTGATAAATAACAGTTAGCAATTCACACAACTGAATGTCAATGGATACCATTACTTTAGCTGATATACTTAATACAGAATGTATTTACACAATTGCGTTATTCATCAAGCTGTGTATTTACCATACTCCTCTACTGGCACTAGTAATTATACATATATGTCTTCAGATGTAATTGGATTATTTGTTATTTGTAAAAAGAGGCATACATACAATGTTCATTCACTGGTTAAACGCACAGACGTGATGATACCACGCCATGGTCTGTTATCAAATGCTCTCCAAAATACAACTTGATGGATGCGTCGCCTCCTTTTCGTGGATTGTTTTTATATTATAATGCTTTTTAAAGTCGGTGAAGTAAGTGAAGTAAGTGAAGTAAGTGAAGTATTTCAAGAAGTCACGTGCAGCCACTGCGTAACTGCATAGAACAATTTTCAAAACATTGATCTGCAGCAAAAACAATTTATTTTAATTGTTGTATTTGACATTTGGTACGTGAAAGCAAACTTTCTAACAAAGCTCTATTTTTTTTACATATGAGCAATAGTAATAACCGATGTAAAATCAAGACAGTATTTTTGCCACAAACACATTATGGTTTCAAGAATAAATTTAAAAGCAACGTGTATCACACATTATGATTAGTACAACTATCACCATTAGGTCGATATAAATAATGATGATCTATATCTATGTAGAAGAATTCTAATCTAATCAAATCACTTTCCACGTTTAAATCAGGCGATGTCAAGTTAGTCAAGCCAAAACATTCCTACTTGTGCAATGGCTTTGTCTTCGTCATCCCCATTTAACCCTCGTACGATGGAGCCTGGTCAGTCCGAACACCAGTAGTTTACTAGATTTCGTGTACCGTTATTCCATTAATGTCCACATATATAGGATGGCCAATAAACTTTAAGGGTTAATAACTTTACAACTAACTACTACAGAAGTAAAAGATATGATGTTTTTAACATCTGAAGTCCCTATGTCGTATACCTTCTCTGGTTATTAAAAACAAAATTCAAAAACAGTAATGGCAGAGTCAAAAAAGCTGCATAGTTGTCTTGAATCTACTGAAATATGTTATCAATGTGGCCTCCATCTGCTTCAAAAACTGCCCACGTATCTTTTTCAACTAAGAGATATTTTGTCCCAGCAATGTTTAAGTCTCGTTTTGAGTTCACATTTATTAAACACATCTGTGCGTCCTTGGTATACTTTCTCTTACAACGAATTCCATATGGAATAATCTATTGGGCCAAGGTCTGAACTTTGGCCACTCTTTTTTTCCCCTCATGAACTCTTCCACAGACTGATCCAAGAAGGCTTGGATAGTTCTACCAGTGTGAGAAGTTGCCTCATCCTGGTGGAAATTAAACAAAATTTCCATCACTGTAGACACGACGGCAATCAGGCAAGAATCCCTTTTCTAAGTTTCTGACATTGCAGGTTTTTACTATTGTTATTAATTATCCGACTGCAGAAAAGTCTACGACATAGGGTCTTGCAAACTTCAGAATATGTTAATAATATCGTATCTTGTACTTGTATGACGTTTATTAGTAGCATAAAATTTACAAAGTTATTAACCCTTAATGTTCGGTACACTTTTTTCGTGGCCACCCGATACAATATAAATATAAATTAAATAAAAACATGTTTTATAAATAAATGGTTGTGCTTCATATAGTAAGCCACAGTATCCTCAATATAGTACTAGTATAATATCGTCATCATGGGGCCCGTTAATCAGAATATTCGTAGCCATAATTGATTGTAGGCTAAGTCAAATTGTAGGGATCCTCGTTGAAGCTCGTCTAATACAAAGATTATCCCTAAATGCAGAATATAGAGAATGTCTAAAGACACTCGGTAAATAATATCTATTTATCCATATCCCCCCTCCCCCTAGTTTAATGTATCGAGGTCCATCGCACTAGGGTTAATGCCATCATTCAAGTCATAGTCTGCTTATCACTACCCCTGAATTAGAAATTGAGTTCATAGGGCTAATGCACACTAATATATATGTTTTACTTCGATATGTTATAACAATAAATGTTCCCGATGTTACGTCATTTCCATCCCGATCCCCAGTAATGATACGTGGCATTTTTTACGGGACTAAGGACCATACATGTCAAAATCAAGGGAGATAATCTGAATAGCCTTGTTCTGACAACCAATTTCGGATTGTATTGTAATGTTCATTCATCCATTCAAGCTTGATCTCTACTTTCCGGATAATCGAGTTGAAATGGGAGACATATACAGGTAACTGGGTCGAGTTCTTTAACGCTCGCATCTGGAAAATAAAGAATGACGATTATATTAAGACGGGGATGTTGACACCCAATCAAACCGTGTAGTTATTAAATATGAAATGGCTAACACGTAATTACTAAATGAATGCTAGATCTAAATACGGGAATCGTATGATGATAACTAGAGAATACTAAACTCGCTTCCGTTTGATACCATTTTCATGAAACGAGTGAATGGTTTTGGAATATTGTCTTTATTACACTACCAACCCTGACATGCAAATGACCAGCTGATTAACTTTATTTCAGTTCATTTCCCATCAGCTTAGACTATACAGCACGCCCATGAATAGACGAGTACAAAGTCTAGACCGCTTGACTCACGTTTCATTGCGTATTCACAAATACATATTCCCTTAGATTCAAGAGAAATACGACTTTAAAATAATTACAGAAACGTGAATTCAAACTTATTTTAAAAACAATAAAGTGTGATAGTGTTCATCAAGTCTTTTAAAACTTGAATATAACACAGGTTAGTATACCACACAGGCTAGTATAACACACAGGCTACTATACCAGGCCGGCTCCGTGGCGTAATGGTTAGAGCGTCGGCTGGGGGTGCGGATGGTCGCGGGGTTCGATCCCCGGTCGCGTCCTACCGAAAGACGTTAACAGATGGTAGTTGTTGTTCCCCCTGCTTGGCGCTCAGCATTAAAGGGGTAAAGCAAGGACTGGTCGGCCCGGAGTCAGTATACTGTGTCTGGGTGG
>JAUTBT010048869.1:0-16152 GCA_032361225.1 Lepetodrilus schrolli | reverse complement strand
CACTGATCTTACTAATGTTTATAACGTTATTCAGGCATCTGGTGAATCAGCGTAAATCCAATATCCGCAAAATTTGATGCTTGTTCATTGATGATCAGCCGTTGTCCACATTGTGCAATGGCATGGCGAATCATTAAGATATTTATCGAAGTTGTCATTTATGAAAAATGCTAGTGTTAGTGAGTATGTTACTGGACATTATGAAGTAAAGTTTATTTGTCAAAATAACATGAAAATGCCGTTATGGATGTTACATTGTTACTGAAATTTATATATAAATATTACGAAAACTACAACTACACGCAGACCCGGTATTTTATCAATAAGGAATTTAAGATGGCGGCAATTTTGGATTTTAAAATGGTTTCCATCAGATGTAGATTGCAACGTTATTGTAATATATGAAGCTGTGTAAAGTACCTATAGTCAAAATAGCACTAAAACTACACAAATATCCATATGCAGACCCTGTATATTTCCAATAACGAATTTTGGACGATGGCCATTTTGTATTTTAAAATAGCGGTCTTTACTAGACATAATTAAACAAAGTATACACTATCGAGTCAGAATTTGATAAAAACTACCCAAATATTCACAGGTAGACCAGATATATTGGCAATATTGAATATGAAATGGTGGCCATTTTTTCTCTCTCAAAATGGCGACCGTCAACAGTGTCAGTTGACATGTCTTCATTTATTATATGTCTATATATATAAAAGTTACCTATACACCAAATGTCATGCTTTTATGACAATTTGAACAATGTTGTCCCTTGGCCGATCTACTATCAGACACACACTGGATACTGCTGTGTTATGAAGGGTTCAGGAATCTCTACACAAGAACTGTGACGTCATGATTACATGTGTAACGTTCGCTTTCTAGTAGATATGTGTAATTAATTAGGACATAGAGATATTTCTAGATAATAGTAAAAGAAACCTGAAAAAAATCATACTTGCCTGGGAAAGTTAGTTGTACATGTATAAAAATAAATTCAGAATATGCAATAACCTGATAAGTAGAATTTGACCTTTGCAGAGATGATTTTGCCATTTAAAAGTTATCAAACACCGAAACGAAATGCTAGGAACAAATCCTCGTACAAGTCCATGGGACTACTCATACCTGTATGTTTTCTTTTAACATGACAGGTATGTTTATGTATCTACCAGTATTGGCTATGTACTAAATGTCCTTGTAACAATAAGCATCCTATTTGCAGTATTTATTTACATGATTTATTTACATGATGTATTTACATTATTTGGTCATGATCTCTGCGGGCTACTATCCATTAAATTTAAATTCGAAATAAATATTAGATTTTTGATAAACTAGCTAGTATTATTTTACACACAATTTTACAGTTATAGTTGAAGATTTCCCCAAAGGATTACAGGAAGATTACTGCGTATTTTGAAAGTTAAACGTGGGACCTATATCTCTATCAAAAGGGAGAATATAATTTGTATTAAGGAATAGTTTTAATAAGATACAATACCGGTAATATCCCAGTGATTGAGCATGTACAATATACCTTGCCAATATACAATAAGACCCTGCCAAACCTCGGTCATATTGTCTAGTAAGGACGGCATTACTACTGAGATGTCTCAGATCCCACCTTACCTCACCAATCTCACTACTCCCTACAGCCCACAGAGATGTCTCAGATCCCACCTTACCTCACCAATCTCATTACTCCATACAGCCCACAGAGATGTCTCAGATCCCACCTTACCTCACCAATCTCATTACTCCCTACAGCCCACAGAGATGTCTCAGATCCCACCTTACCTCACCAATCTCATTACTCCATACAGCCCACAGATCTCCCTTTCACAATCAAGCTCAGCACATCTTTCTGCTCTTTCAAATACAACCTAAAAACTCATCTCTTTAAAATAGTCTATCACTAATTGCCTTACAGCCATACAGCGCATTAGAAATATTTATTTATTAATGGCACTAATAGGATAGCTGGTGTGAATATATCCTACAATGGGCGTAGCTTCATATACGCAGTGTATTCATGTGAGGACACGTTATTTTTCTCTCAATTTGATTAGCAAATCGAAGATTCGCCTTACCGTTTGAATTGTAAGATTGTTCTCAATACTGAAACCGACGACGAACTGCGTTATCAAGATTGTATTAGTGTAATGGATTTCAATAATTAGTATTACTGGTTGTCTGTTGTGTTGGACCGTGCTAGCGTGACGTTCGTCGTGTCTTTCATGAGTTTTCAAAAATTAAAGTAACGCTGAAAGTCTCAAGTTTCATTTATCTCTCTCCCTGCTAGATTAGGCAAAAACACTGCTGATTGGGGCATCTCCGTTGCCTTCAGCGGGGAGAGGGTTAAACAGTGGCGGATCTAGGCCTATTTACAGAGGGTTGCATTGGGGGTTCACTATGTATATTTGTGAAAGAAATATCCTTCGTGTTACGTTAAATATTAATGTTTATCACCCAATACTGCTATTTCGCAGTAGATAACAAGCGATAGCGTATCTACAGCAGTAGATATCGTTTGACCCAATTAGTGGTTTATTTGATTTTTCTACCATTGTGATGTCATCGCTAGCATTGTGATGTCATAGCATTGCTATGAAGTCACTGTGCAAATGCACATCAGCCAAAACATTGACTTCACAGTTAAATCTTTATGATGTGTCATTTTTATTTTAAATGACTTTAAAATGATATTGGTTGATAAATAGAATCTCAAAGCCTCGGATTTAATGTTTCACAACTCGTGTTGGTATATTTCATATTCCAAGACACTTGGGTGAAATTCTCTATTTATCACCCCAGCGTGTTATTTCAAGGTATGTCTTATTGAAACGATACGTACATCCGTTGCTATGGAGTTTATTCCCCTCCTAACGTTATCACCCGCTCCTAACTTTATGACCTCGTTAGGACGGCTTCGTGAAACATTCCTAAACTGGCGAGTTACGAGGTGATAAACTGGATCATAACTTTAGGAGCTCCTAAATTTAGGATGGCGTGGTGAAACGGGGGCCAGGAATTTTAGCCGATTTTAGTGCCTAACCCTAAACATTGCAACACGTAGAAATTAAACTGTTTTCTATTCTACGTCTTCTTAATAACATATCAAAAGTATAGGTATTTTAGAAGAAAAATACGCATACTAGTATTTAGTGATTCATTGGCGCGATTGTAATTCAAAATATTCGTGATTTTCTGACATGAAACTGAAAGATCTTGTTCAACTAAAAGCAAGGCAATGTCAGATTAACATGAATGAAAATTCTACGAACATTTTTAAGATGGCTGTCATTAATTTACGATAGGTATGCCGCCATATATGAATAAGAATATACACTGTATTCTTGTGACATTAAAAGCAAGCCAATGTCATACTTAAATTTCAAAATGGACGCCATTTTTAAGATGGCTGTCATTAATTTAAGATATCGTTTTCATATACAATTGGTATGCTGCGCTGCACTATAAGAATATACGTATGTTTGTGCCATTAGAAAGAAGCTAATGCCAGATAATTATGAATTATCCGAAATAGCCGCTATCTATAACGTGTGGACAGATTCGTTAAAACTAGGCAGTTCACATGGCGGTATGAATCGAACAGAAATTTAAGCACATGATCCGTATTAACGGCGTATTAACATTTTATCTGGAGTTTAGTCAATCCAAACCTAGTACTCGTGTTTGGCTATCACAGGAACTTGGATGATTCTGGGAAATTCTTGGAAATTAACAAAATAAACGTGACCCACCTACAGCCCAAATTACTGGAGCAAAGTGGAAGTAGTCCAGAGGCGAATGACTAGTAGCAGCCATAACAAAGCAAGGAGGGGGGGGTGGGGTGTAAGCAGGTATGGCTTCCGCGAGTTGGGGGAAAAGCTTGGTTCAGAAGCAGGCGAAGTTTCGTGTGTATGTTAATTAACTGTAGAGGTCAAATCTGAACCATACATTGAACCTTTGGTATATTTTTCCTATTTAATTTCGTTTTGGAAAAATTGACTTGCCTTTATATTTTACAGAAAACGAGAATATACCGAACACATGAGAATTCTGGCAGTTACATGGGGTTCATAATATACTGTACAACAACTGAAATATTTAATAAGTTTGCGGAAATAAGTGAAAACATATTAATACTAAGCGAGGTGACGATGGGATTTCAAACGGAAGTGACAAGTTATCTGCCCTTGTTGCGAAACACGCAAATGGCAATACCACCAAATGTAATTTGACTTGTTTTCAGATGTTGGTTATTGACAATAATCCAATTATACTAATTATTAAGCAGAAAAGAACATGTTTTCTCATGAGAATGCATGTTCCTGGTCAATCTATTTTAATGATACTACAATAAGTTAGTTTCGGTTCTATTTATCCGGTGTTACTAGTTTTCGCCACTCTAACTAAACAGCTGCTAAATACTTGCCATAATACCAATAACACTTGATTTAATTATATTTCGTAATTGTATTTGTAGTTTTTCACACTAGTCTATTTTTTTTTTAAATCTCATTCTCCTGAAACTACTTATTATATGTTATTGTACATGTATGCACTGAAAGTTGATGAATCGTCGATATATTTATATATATAAATAACATAATATAATATAAACATAACACATAAACCTAGGGGGGTATACGTAACAATTTGTTACAATTTGATTTGTTAATAATGTACTGCTATTAGTGCTAAATTCAAGAGGGTTTTCATTCAAACTAATTCATAATAATGTACTTTTACACTCGTCTGCTGCGTTCTATAACCTGTTGTTAGTAAACAAACCTGGCTACCCTCGTATGGCCACATTTCGCCGGTTAAAGTCAACGACAGCTTAGTGAACGTCGACGGAGACTTAATTGGACGTGTACACATACCTACAATCTGTTCGTTGTAAAAAATAGCTTAGGTGAAATGTACATGTTTTCGACTGCCAGTTTTCCCTGGCATATTGTTTCGGCCAGCCGCTGGGCACAGTCTACACACACCAAACTTTTGAAATTTCTTGCACACTTTAAATTATTTGCAATGATGTACATTTATATATTTTGTTACCCATTAAATTATATTGTTTATTACATTAAAATGATTATATTGAATAATTAAAATAACCCACGAGATACGAGTGACTAAGGAAAATATGCCCATCGTGAAATTCATGTTCAAAGTTCATCGCTAAAGCTCGGAACTGTGTACATTAATTTCACATCATTTCCCGTAATTATTCGTATCTCTAATTAATCACTAGCGAAGCCTATCACTACGGCAAATTATATTATGTGTTAACTATATACATTTGTCTGTATGTGTGAATTAGAGCCTAGACATTACCGAGTACCGAATACTAACCTGTATTAGTCGTCAGGCTGTATACATACATCTGTAACAAGGAAGCACATTGATGCTCTGTTGCACTGTCCACAGTGTTCGCCTGAAAGGTCCCAGCGAAAGTAAAACCCGAGCTGTGGCGCGATCAAGTATTGAAAGCGGACATGGGTTGATATCATTTTACTAAATTGATTTTCTACATAATGGTATGAGCATATTGACATTAAACAAAGTAATCGAGACAGATATGGCTACTGTGATCGATGTTACCCGAGAGGAAAATATTATAGTATGTGAAGATATAATATCAGCTACGTGCAATGTTTAAAATAAACCATTGGTCTTGTCCTGGTTCTGTTAGCGATTACAAAGCTGTCCACGTGTGATCGTCTTCTTTCACCACCACGTCATCATCTACACGCTTCTTGTTCTGTCGTTCATTGTGTTTGTTATGTCTTCCATGTATGTGTGTGTGTGCTTTATCTCTCTGGCTTACACGCTTCTTGTTCTGTCGTTCATTGTATTTGTCATGTCTTTCATGTATGTGTGTGTGCTTTATCTCTCTGGTTTAAACATATCTGTGTAACTAAGGCATCATCTTATGTTATGTTATTTTCTGTTATGTTATCTTCTGTTATCTTAATACTTGCAATATGTGATGCATACGTAGCTATACAAGCATTAATACGAAAGTGTGTGGCTTAGTTACGTTAAATATGTCAGCCTACTGGTCTCCATTAACTCCCTCCCTGCTGGAGTAGACATGGGTACTGGCTGCTGGAGTAGACATGGGTACTGACTGCTGGAGTAGACACAGGACAGGTACTGGCTGCTGGAGTAGACACAGGACAGGTACTGGCTGCTGGAGTAGACACATGTACTGGCAGCTGGAATAGACACAGGTATTGGCTGCTGGAGTGGACACGGGTACTGGCTGCTGGAGGAGACACAGGTACTGGCAGCTGGAGTAGACACAGGTATTGGCTGCTGGAGTAGACACAGGTACTGCCTACTGGAGTAAACACAGGTACTGAGTGCTGGAGTGGACACAGGTATTGGCTGCTGGAGTAGACACAGGTACTGACTGCTGCAGTAGACACAGGTACTGGCTGCTGGAGTAGACACGGGTACTGGCTGCTGGAGTAAACACAGGTACTGAGTGCTGGAGTGGACATAGGTATTCGCTGCTGGAGTGGACACGGTCACTGACTGCTGGAGTAGACACAGGTACTGGCTGCTGGAGTCGACACAGGTACTGGCTGCTGGAGTGGACACGGGTACTGACTGCTGGAGGAGACACGGGTACTGAGTGCTGGAGTAGACACAGGTACTGACTGCTGGAGTAGACACAGGTACTGAGTGCTGGAGTAGACACAGGTCCTGACTATTGGAGTAGACACGGGTACTGGCTGCTGGAGTAGACACGGGTACTGACTGCTGGGGTAGACACGGGTACTGACTGCTGGAGTGGACACAGGTACTGGCTGCTGGAGTAGACACGGGTACTGGCTGCTGGAGTAGACACGGGTACTGAGTGCTGGAGTAGACACAGGTAATGGCTGCTGGAGTAAACACAGGCACTGACTATTGGAGTAGACACGGGTACTGGCTGCTGGAGTAGACACGGGTACTGAGTGCTGGAGTGGACACAGGTATTGGCTGCTCTCTATCGCATCTCTGATTACCTTCAACGTGAGGAAATGGTGATGGAAGTTTTGCACTTTGAGTGCTCTTCCATGAACATGGACGTGAACATAGTCTAGAGGCACCCGTCATCAGTAAATATTCAAACGTAGCCTACCGTCTTCCAGACGTATCGATTGTATTTGGAAGTACAATGATCAGCATGGAGACAACTGACTCCCACCCAGGCAACGACATTCATCCTATTAATTGATCAAATTCACGGTATTCTAATGCGGTATTTACACGCGTCTGTCTCATGAGACCCGAGTTATACATAAGGCATAATGCGGTGTCTCACGGGGCGTAGACTCCCCTTAATGAAGAGCATTGACAAATGGGTCAAGAGGATTCATAGCACTGCTGTCATAACAGCCAGCAACAACAACCGCTGATCATATCACTTCTGTATATTACAGAAGTTGCACTGGTTGTCTATGAAGAGAACATCCGGTTCAAGATCTGGGTATCCTTTCACAAAGCTCTCTTATCCGCTAAGATACCATAGCGCTCTCTTTGTATTAGCTATCGGCAAAGAGAGCGTTATGGTCTCTTAATGGATAAGAGAGCTTCGTGAAAGGATACCCTGAACTTTAACTTCAAGGCAGAGCATGTGGTTCTAAGAGTCATTCATCTATCCAATACTACCCAGTACGAGCTCTATGATTAGGAATCACCTTGTTGAAGTACACATGCACGGAAAGTTGTGTTTCCAGGGCTGGAATAAGCCTATGGAACAAGCTGCCAAGTAACATCAGTTGCCCTTAGAGAAGTATACTAGTTTCAACGCTACGTCAACATTGCGGCAAGGTTAGGCGACTAGCAGTAGACCAGCGTATCACAGCTGGTGCCCGCGCCACCGAGCACTGGCTGTTAATAGATAATGGAGCGATCTTATATATTATATTACTTATATCATTGCTAATTAGAATTCATTAGCTTAAGTAAATCATGGGTATTCCCCTATAGCTAGTAGACCACTCAACACATCAGCACATTGAATAATGGTTCCATCCGTTTGAATCTGTAGGTAAACCTGCCAAACCAGTTTCAGTTTCAAACTTGGTCAGCTGGCAGTTATTGTCGCCAGGGTGATATCGCCATGGCAACTGCTGTCATTGTAACACAAGTTGATACACTCTAAGTAAGTTCCACCTCCACCTGCACCTCTGCCCCCACCTCTATATCCACCTCCACCTCCACCTCACATATAATGAGAACATAATCCTGCTGCAGCTTCATCAGACGGACGTATCGTCCTAGAGTTTCCCCAACACACGGCATGTCCACCAACTTCCCAAGACCAGCTGTGCCTGGATGCGAGAAGCAAGTGACCTTGGTGGCGTTACCGCAGAATGACGGGTTCTGAGAAAGTACGTCTACCACAAAATTGTTCAAGAAGCCCCTAGAATAACACGACTCAGCAGATGACAAACAAACATAAGGGTGATATTTATTTAGAATGCATCATTTAGTAAATTGAATCAACGTAGTAATCTGAATATGCCAAGTCATGTCAAACAAGAAGGGCTAGGAATATCTGCAAGTCCTCAGTGGACTTAATATTATAACAAACTACTAGTATATCATTAACCAACAGGAACATCAACAAACAATGCAGTCGATCTCTATTCTCGATCACTAAAACACCAATACTTAACAAAGGACTCACATTAAACTGAGATTATCATCATCTGTCCGACATGGCCTGTTCTGTTGTTGGAATGTACAGCTAGGGTCTAAGGGAGATAACTCATATGATGTTAGGGATTGTGTCCCCTGGTGTGGAGAATAAATATGTTCGTTTTATTCAACGTGGAACCTAACATAGTTTGCGACGAGGATAAAAGCAAATTGACTGTTAGGTGAGCTGTTAAAGTAAGGTACGGCCACATCAGTTAATTTGAGGAATCAGAAGCTATAGAGCGGCCGTACGTGTGTGAGGTTGGCAGGCAGACTGACACGTGGATTGGGTCACGGGTGGAAGTGAACTGTCTAGCATTCTTGTCTGTGTGTTGAACGATGGCTGGGTTTCTGGGACAATTGCAACCATTCAGGGAGGGTGAAAATTGGCAGGAGTATGTAAAAATATTTGAACATTTTTTCATTGCGAATAACATTGGTGATACTGATGAAAAAAAGAAAGTGTGCATTTTGTGTTCAAATGTTGGATCATCAACGTACCATATCATTATCAGCCTGAAGAAAAGACTTAGAGTTGTTAGTTACCTGGTCAAGAACCATTTTAAACCAAAGCTGTCTGAAACCAGTGCTAGTCTGTTGTTCAATAGAAACTGAAAAATGGGGAAAGCGTTCAAATGTTTCTGACAGAGTTGGGACGTCTTGCTGGACCATGCAATTTTGGACCATTTGTCACAAGAGCGTTGCGTGATAGACTTATTGCTGGGATTCAGGATGAACACATTCGGGAGAAAATGCTGACAGTTCCAAATGATGAATTGATGCTGAAAGGGCATTCTGCATAGCAGAATCTCATGAAGCGGCAAACAGAAATATCAGAGAGATGCAGACAACTCCAGGTGATCAAGTAGCTAGTGTAATGAAAGTCAATGATGTGTCCAAATCTCACCATCAAGGCAAGGGGGGAAATTATGGAAACCAAGCCCAAGGTGGAAGGCAACAGATAGATTGTTTTCATTGTGGATCAGATCACGATCCTAATCAGTGTGTTTTCCGTAATAGAAATTGCTTTCGCTGTGGCAGGAAAGGTCATATCAAGGTCAAATGTCATCAGATGCAATGGAAATCTAAAGTGAAGAACATCGAGGAAGAAGACAGTGAGGATGAAGTCCACACAGTGATGTACCATGTCACTGGGGTAGAATAGAAGATATCTCCAATGTTGTGTGAATTGGAAATCCAAGGTGAACAAGTGGAATTGGAAATCGACACCGGGTCCCCTTACACAATTATGGCTAATGAGACGGTTAACCGAATTCTTGGAAATGGAGTACAGGAGGAATCAAAGATAAAAAGTAATTTACAGGCCATCCGTTAAAGTAATTGGAACAATGGAGGTGAATGTGAAGTACAGAGACACACCTGTACATGCTAAAATTCTTGTCACTAAACACAAGCATAATCTCCTGGGCAGATATCTTATTAACAAGTTGGAGATTCTTAAAGTCAGCCACGTGCAAGAGTTACAGTCTGATATAGTAGATGATGTTTTGAACAAACATCCAAAGTTATTCAACAATGAGTTGGGCAATGGTGTATATTGATGAAGACAGCACTCCAATATTCTTCAAGTCAAGGTCACTTCCATATGCTATGAGAGGGAATGTCGAAGAGGAGCTGCAGAGGAACAAGAGAACGTTATTGAGCCTGTGAAGTATTCAAAGTGGGCAGCCCTAATTGTTCCAGTCCTGAAGACTAATGGACAAGGTCGCATTTGTGGAAACTACAAAGTAACTGTCAATAAGGTTTCCAAGATGTACCAAATCCCGACCTTGGAAGATCTAATAGAAAAGTTAGGAAAAGGGCTCAGTCTATCACAAGTTGGATTTGTCTCATGCATACTCACAGATTGAGCTGGAACCAGAAAGTAGAAAGTTTGTGACAATCAATACTCACAACGGCCTGTTTCAATATACCCGTTTACCTTATGGTGTTTCCAGTGCACTTGCTCAGTTCCAGACAGCGATGGAGTCCCTGCTGCAAGGCATTGCCTCAACTGTTGTCTACTTTTATGATATTCTTGTGACTGGTGATACAACTGATACAAGAACTTGGACCAGGTTCTCGAGCGATTAGCTAATGCTGGAGCAAGGCTAAAGAAGGATAAATGTACCATCTGTGCAGAAGAAGTGATCTTTCTGGGTCACAAGGTCAGCAGGTTTGGGATAAAACCGATGGATGACAAAATACAGGCTTTGGTAGATGCCAAACCACCAGAAAGTGTCCAGCAGTTGGAGGCGTACTTGGGACTCCTGACCTATTATGGGCGTTTCCTGAGGAACCTGTCAGCAGAACTGCCGCTCTCCACAAACAGCAGAACTGCCGCTCTCCACACATTGCTGAAAAAAGGAATCAAGTGGATCTGGGGTCCTTAACAACAGGTCTGTTTTGAGAGGACAAAGAATATGATTCTTTCCACCAAGGTTCTTGTGCATTATGACCCAAACCAGCAAATTATTTTGCACACTGATGCATCTCAATATGAGTTAGGGGCTGTGATGTCCCACATCATGGAGGATGTCTCAGAACACCCAATTGGATTTGTAGCTGAGAAGAATTACTCGCAGCTGGACAAAGGAGCTGCAGTGATGTTTGGTATTTGTTTGGCAGGCGGTTTACAATAGTTACTGACCATAAGCTTCTATCCCTGTTTGGCGAAGAGAAGCAGGTTCCAGTCATAGCATCTCCAAGGATTCAGAGATGGGCTGTCACCATGCGAGCCTATGAGTATTCTATGCAGTACCGGCCTGGCAAAGAACAATTATGAATGCAGACTGCCACATCCAGATACAGAAGCAGCTGAGCCTGAAGATAGAGTACTGATGATTGAAGAGTTGGAAGACTGTTCAGTGCTCTCTGCCAAGAAGATCAGTGAGTGGGCTAGACGGGATACTATGTTGGCACATGTACATGAGTATATCTTGCGTGGGTGGCCATCTAACGACACAACCACTAACTTGGCTGCTTACCAAGTGAGGAAGGATGAACAGAGTGTCCAAGATGGATGTGTGCTGTGGGGTGCACGAGTTGTCATTGCCCGAAGTTGGAAACAGGTGATGAATGAGTTGCATGCAGCACATCCACGCATTAACAGAATGAAGGGGATTGCTAGAAGTTATGTTTGCTGGCCAGGCATGGACAAGGACCTGGAGCATCTTGTCCACATGTGCAGCATTTGTCAAGAACATCAAAACGCTACCTGTGGCTGCACCGCTGCATCCATGGGAGTGTCCTGATGGCCCGTGGAAGCGGATCCATGTGGACTATGCAGGCCCTTACAAAGGTGAAATGCTGTTGGTGATTGTGGATGCTTTTTCCAAATGGATTGAAGTTGCCATCATGAAGCAGACAACTTCAACAGCTACGATTCGAAAGCTGAGAGGTGTTTGCTCAGCATGGGCTTCCAGACATGCTATGGGACGAACTTCACATCGGAGGAGTTTGCTAATTTCCTGAGGGCAAATGGTATTCACGTGAAGACAGCACCATATCATCTTTCAAGCAATGGGCTAGCAGAACGAGCTGTGCAGACTGTGAAAGAAGGCATCGCAAAACTCCTGGTGACAGTGTGCACACAAGGTTGCAATACAGAATAACTCCTCAGTCAACCACCGGCAAAAGCCCAGCGGAACTGGAATTGTTGCACCCAAACCTGCAAGGAAAAGTCCAAAAACAGCAGTCACAGATGAAGGGGAATCATGATAGGATGGCATCTGAAAGAAGATTTGCGGTTGGCGATACAGTGCACACCAAGAACTTTGGTCATGGTCCGAAGTGGATTCCGGGGGTAGTGGTGAAAGTAACAGGTCCAGTTTCCTGTGAAGTACAACTGTCTGATCAGCGCGTGATCAGACGTCATGTTGACCATGTCCAGCGACGCTATACTAGACTACCGGAGCTAGAGGCAGATACATTTCCACAGTTGGCATCTCCTGATCAAGAATTTGATTTCTCTCTAGTGCCAACTACCCAGTTTACTATTGATGCTCCGAGAGTCCACGTGTGTCCTGTTGGTGAAAAGAAAAACATGCAGTTACATCCCACGGTTGAGAACGATAGGTCACAAGTCCCACGACCGGCTGTGGCAAGTCCACAACCACAAGAGAGGCGTGTTTGAGTTGGGATGTACCATTTAACTGAACTGGATAAGGAAATGTCCTGTCGGATTGAGTGTTCTTTTTGTTCCGTATTATCCTGTCAGGGGGGTGTTTGAATTCTAGAGTAAGTGAGTGTTGGAATGTACAGCTATTGTCTAAGGGAGATAACTCATGATGTTAGGGATTGTGTCCCCTGGTGTGGGCAATAGATATGTCCGTTTATTCAACGTGGAGTTCCCGTCTTGTTTTGGTACCGACCGCCGGGAACCTAATAGTGAGCATGCGTGTGTGTGTGTATACATGGTGATCGTCATCTTAGTGGGATATATTCTAAGCACAAAAACAAAACAAAGGAACACTGATTGTAATGTTGGGAGGTGGCTTTATTGAAACTCAATACTTCAGTAAACAGTGGTCAGAGTCAACATCGAGTATGTCCACCACGTGCAGCGCAACTAGCACAACATCTGACATGCTTACTCGAAATTACTCGACCGATTGTCGCCCCTGGGACGCGCCTCGTGTGGAGTAATACACATGTCATTGATATTGGCTGGTGCAGGTTGCCTTGAGTGAACGATCCTTCCCAAAACATCCCACGTAACTCCAGATAACAAATGTTCAATAGGTGAGAGATCTGGTGATTGTGCAGGCCAAGTGAGTACGGTAATGCGTTCCTGATAAATTCAGTTAACTGTAACATGGGCTCTATAGGGAATAGCATTTGTCATCGTGAAAAGCACAATTTCATCCTATTCTGTGAGTCGTGGGAACAACAACGGGCCTTAAAGGAATAATAGGACGGGTTTGTTTACATATTTCATGGTCAAACATATTTGTATATAAAAGTATGTACATTTGATATGTCTACCCAAGTGTATTGGGCACCTAGCTACATTTTCAGGATATCCCACTGGTTTTCAATATTTTCATATTTTATACTTTTTAATATTTATAGCTACGCAGAAAGTATATACGTCATCGAGCTCCACAGCAGTGCGTACGAGCGACTGAATTGCTGTTTAATGTCGCTGCGAGAAGCTCCTCGCAACGAAGATGTACGCCATTTGCTTTTATTGGTGTAGCGACTTGCAAGGGATTTCCTTATGCCGTAGATACTTGGAAGGCATCTTTGCGACTTAAATGCGGAGATACGTACGCTAATTGAATATACTTTGCATTTCCAACTCGTATTTGGTCAATTTCGGCAATAAATAATATGTGATAGTATGCGATTAATTTGAAAACCAAATCTGATCTCAGATTGTGTGTGCAATCCCACCCCATACTATGGCACTACCATCCCCACACGAGTCGTATTCCTGAATAGAGTTCCTTTATTGTGTGTGCTTAGTATAATATAACGAGAGAGAGAGAGAGAGAGAGAGAGAGAGAGATGGATGGATGGATGGATGGATGGGTGTAGGGAGGGAGAGTGAGAAAAGAAGGAGAAAGAAGACGGAGAGGAAAACAGGTAGAAAGAAACGTGCACGTGATTTCGCCTTGATACTGTTTCCAAGTGAAAATTGCTTGAGTGTGAACGATTTCAAACCGGCTTGAGAGTCATTTAAGTTTTCAAATCGGTTTGAATCAAATTAATTGAGGAATTCGATTTTAAAGTGGTGTCAGTGTGAACACACACAGCTTAAGAATATCTTGATAATGTTTCTTCACTCATTTGTTGGACAGTTGACTCGACATACATTTATAGTTGGTGCCAGATTAAAATATTCTTCCGAAAAAAATTAAAAATCGGGAAAATAATACACAAATTTGTTTTGCGCCTCATTTGAATTATTAAATGAATGAATATGCATGCATTGCAAATTGTCTGCGCTGGGACTTACCGGTCATTAACCTAGTCGAAGGTTATCACAATTATTATTCTATTTTCTAGTATTGTTTGGCAGGTCAAATTACTATTTGGCCATACAAAAGTACTACTAGTGATCATTAGAGGTCTGTGTTGTTGTTGTTGTTGTTGTTGTTGTTGTTGTTGTTGTTGATGACCATTATTATAATGTCGAGATGGTGGTAATTTCAGACCCAGGTACGTGGACAAATGAAGTTTTCTCGTTTATTAGCAAGAATCTGCCTGGGAATTGGAAAATGTTCATCAGAGAGCTACCAGGTGAGAGTGGCACCCGCGCGTGCGCACGCACGCACGCACGCACGCGCGCGCACACACACACACACACACACACACCAGCAGTCTACTAGTTTATATTATTAAATATTGGTTAATTTACTAACAACTATTTATAGCACCAATACCAGGGTACTCCCAATACGAAACAGCTACGGTTGGAATTAGTTAGGCCTACTTTAGAGTTACGCCGTTTCGTACAGGAATGCAATGCTTGTTGTACTACCAGGTAACTTGCGTCATTGGGGTATAGTAATGAGCCAATGGCTACATTCCCTTAATATCGTCTTCTGAAAACACTGAAATAAAATTATTTTCTTTTCACTTTGCAGGTTATAACGAGGACATTGAAACCCGCTTAGAACGTATCAGTGTAGAGGAGAGGGATAACATTTCTGAACAGATCCACACGGCATTGCGCGAGTGGAAACAGAATCACGAGTGGCCTAATCTCTCTGTCAATAGCATCTTAGATGCATTGGAAGCTCACGAAAATAGTGGACGTCTAAAGAATGACATTTGTGATATTGCAAACAGGTTGGCCGAAGAACAAATGAAAGCAAACATGAGGATTGCGAATGAATAGGCTACTACAGTCATGTTCATTTACTGTAAATCAGGAAATTAAAGCGAGCAGGATATTAATGCGAAAAATGCGTTTTTTATTATTAATGTATCGTAACCAACCGATCATAGTTCATTTGCATGGAATTGGCTTTATTATCAATGACTGTTCTGGAGACATAATGATCGCCAAAACGCACCTAATGGTCGGGCTCCAACGATCGTGCAGCACGAGCGGGGCGTTTGACAAACACATGTTTATCCCTCCGTTAGTTCAGTTAGCTGAACGGTTTCAGACAGTACACAACTCTTAGCTACAATTAGACACAATGATTCAGTAATTTAGATCGTCGCAACTGGCCGAAAGATTCCCGCAGCGATGTTAAACTCACTCAGTAATTTAGTAGTTCAGATTGTTTTATTAGAACCTTCAGAAATATAGTTTATTAGCATAGACATTAATTTTCATCCTTAGAATCGTTTATATTATAGCATAGTTTCATCCTTTTCTTCATCCTAAATAAGTGTTATCACTTTTAGTTGTTTGGTTCTAGTTTTCATCCACATCTTCATCAAAATAAATGTAATCACTTTTAGTTGTTTGGTCCAAAT
>JAUTBT010048858.1:0-16154 GCA_032361225.1 Lepetodrilus schrolli | reverse complement strand
TTTCCTCCTGCCCTAAACTGACAAGTCGTGATATAAGTGAAAAAATCTTGAAAGCGACTTAAAACCCCAATAAAAAAAAAAGATATATTAAAATAAAAACACATTCATGAAATCGGGTAATATGTAGTCATTGTCAAAGATGTATCGTGCCAATTTAAAAAATATTTATAATGTTATTTTTACGAAACGTCTTTGACATGGACTAGGTAATATGATACCTGAACAAATAATACCCACCCAAATGGTACCTGAAAAAGAAACAATGAATTGTCGAGATCTGTAATTTGAGAACAAGGCCTGAGATTGCGAAACGTTTTTGAGTACGATTTCATGCTGAACTCTAAGTTTTGTTCATAAATCCTCAAATAATATTTTAATTTGAGCATGAAATCAAACTTAAAAAGTTTTGTCCGATAGTAAAGGGGGCCATTACCATGACCTTTAGCTAACTGTACAAAAGGTTGTTGTTACCTTCTTGAATTTCCTGTTGTAGCATGACCAGCTCGCCTTGTGCTGACATCTGGTGGATACTCATGTCTGGAACAGTAACATTGTGGTAACATGTCATCAAACAAGTTTAATTCTTTGGAAAATTTGTTGACATACATACATAATGCATACCATTACCTATATGCATGTGCATGGGGAATTTGTAAACTGACTTGGGTGATTAAAGTAATATAGGAAGATAAATATTTGTTTTATTCTTGTTGTTTTATACATTGGAACATCCTCAGTCTTGCTCTCAATGGTGCATAAATGAAAGAAACATCACATGGACAATAGCAAGATATGATTCATGTCTGTATTTGAAATCCAGAATACATAAATGTAATGGAGGGTTATCGGTGGTAAACCTGGCCTCAGTATGATTTCATGCTCAATTCAAAGTTGCACGAAGCTCTCGTATTTACTTGCGCTTGAGCATGAAACCGTACTCAAAACGTTTCGTACTCTCGGAGCCTGTTCGAAAACTTACGTTCAACAATGGAGGGGGTCGTTGTCTGAACGTTTCCTCTGTGAAGATTGGTCATCACTGTAGATGGCTGCAATAGAAAAAGAAAACTAATGGGTGTCCATGCGATCTCATGTACAAATACAACCTATATACAATACCTCCTCTTCATACTCAATTGATATAGCTAGACTGATATAGCAAAAACATTTCACATGTATTAATTGTGACACCCAGATGGTGGCAGACTCACTCTGAAGGGAGATAGGTTGAGTTTCCCTGGAGTTTCATATCTCTTGGCTTTAGTTGGTGACAATAGAGACTGGCTGGAATCAGGGTCCACTCCTAAGTCACAGAAAATAGTGATTGCTTGTTTACAGTAATCAGTTTTAATAGAAACAAATAACAAATTAAACATTGATAATTTAGAACGCAATTACATTTTTTTTTAAATAAAATTTTATTATAATTTCTACCAAATTTTTTTATTATAATTTCTACCAAAATTCCTATTATGATAAATATAGTATACTGTATTATACATGCTTACCAGTGCTCATAATGACTTAGAATATGACTTACTTAAAGTAAATTTGGAATATAAATAATTAGAATTATATATAAGTAAAACGTTAAAACTGGAGGTATGCACAAGTATGCTGCTGAATTGCCGAGATTACAAAACTATTTTTAGTACAATTTCATGCCCAACTCAATGTTTATTCACAAATCCCCATATAATTTGTATAATTTGATCTTGAGCATGAAATTGTACTCAAAATTCCCAAATCAAATTGAGCATGAAATCATTCTCAAAAAGTTTTAGTAATCGAAGCCTGAATGCGAAATCATATAAATGAATTTCATCATCTGATCACAGAACACATTTCATGATTCCAGATATTGAAGGCGTACCATCACCAAAGACATTTTCCACTTCTAGATCATTGAGCTCCTGATCACTGTCAACAGGTGAAAATAACCTTGTTGATCCATACTGGGATAATGGCCTCTTCATTGGGGAGATAACTCTCCAGCCTCTCTCTGGTGACTGCTTCTTGTCATGGTTATCTCCCCTCATTCCTTGTGAACCTTCTCTTTCCATCGACCTGAACATTAAATACACATTAAGCATTCAATAAGTGATTAGCAATGACAGTTTCAAAAGTACGTTGGGGCTTTTTCTGACAAATTAATAGGAAAAGTTAAATACAAAGCTACATGTGAGGAGACAATGTTCGCGAAAGTTATCTTTCTGATGCGATATTGATAGGATGCGATGTCTGTAGAGTAGCAATGCAGTTATCATCCTTGGTCTTGTAAGCACCAGCCAGTGCTCCCAGGTTTACTGGAACATTCAGTGCTATGGTTGTTGCGGGTTTCCTCCTGCCCAAAACTGACAAGTCGTGATATAATGTGAGGAGATCGAGTTCTACATGGTAATAGTGTATGCAATGATGATCTTGCCATGTTCATGTATTTTTTAAATCGTGAGATAAAAAAATAAATAAGATATGAAAATATTGAAAACCAGTGAGATATGCAGAAAATGTAGCTTAATTGTTGACCAATATATCTGTGTAGACAAATCAAATGTACATATTTTCAGGTAAAATACACTTGACCATGAAATATATCAACAAACCGTGATTGTATGCCTTTAGGCAACAAAATAAAGTTCCTGAGGGAGAAAAATCTGAAAGTCAAACTTAATTGTCATTGCCAAATTTCATGACCTTGAGATTTGAACAAGTGTAATTTTCAGCTTGTTATTTCTAATGAGAATTATATTAATATATTTAATTGAACGTATTCCAACAACTGAATAAAGCCTTTAAATATCAACACTAGATCAAAGTCGGTGATATATTTAGTGATTTTACTACACTTCATGACCATTTTAGATTAAGACTCAAATAATGGTAATAAATGTATTCCATGTTTGAATATCATTATTTTTATTAATAATATGCATATTACGAACTTTAGCTCTGTGGATACACTGAAAAATATGCTACCTAAAGTAATATTTACCGCCGATATCCCAGTTACTAGAGTTAGCAGTTTAGAGAACTGTTCAAAGTATCCTGCATAATAGATCTACCACAGTTATCCACAATTTTGAGTGCAAATATAAAATTATTCAAATTTACGTTCAATTGTCATAAGATACCCACATATGTACTACCATTCAGAGTTCCAAGACCGTTTATAACGCAGTAAACAGCTGATAAATACGTGAGAGATGCAAATGCTTTCCAACAGCTGCACAATGTCAACAATGTGGTCAAAGGGAGGATACTCTAACTCTAGATGGAAGTTCAATCCGGGTTCCCTTCGAATGTATTTTTATAGTGTTCCTCCATAAGACATCCAAGATGGCTGTTTTAGCGAACTTCAAGTAGCATCGGGTCGTGAATCCACTAATGTCACCTTACGTATTGTGGAGGAGTGGTCATTCTAATTGTCATAGATGCAAATACCTTTGTGTATGTGTAAAATATTACATTTATCTAAATCTCTTGCCTGGAACGGCACATCTTAGTCAGTTTTAAATTGGCAATGTACCATTGTACAATTTTAAATGTAATAATAATGCATCATCTTAACCATGTTACCCATCACCCGTTTTTTCTCTCTCTCCAACTGTGATATACTTGTATAGACTCTGTTTATATTAATAAAAGTACAGTAGGCCTATTAGATGACATGCATAGTAATACATTTATGTGTACAGGTGTAAGATATGATAACGCTGTGGTTATTTCTTAGTATTTTACAATACATATTTACATTAATAATTTGTATGATTTAGTTACAGATCATGAGTGTAAATAATCGGAGATTTCCTATTAATATCACTATTAATCATGCTAATAATTAAATAATTGATTTTAAGATACATGCTACTCAGTCCACCATACTTCTAAGAACAGAATGCAGATTGTGATAACACTGTCAGTATCGGATAAAATGTTAATCATTGTACTTAGTAACTTAATTTCTTTTAATTCTCTAGATGGCGCTCAGCCGAACCTGATAACTACTTCTCCTTGAGATTTATTCTTGATGAATCAAGATACCTGCGGTTGCCGAGCTAGTTCATAGGGCCTCGAGATTACGTAACCTTTGATGCTCAAATCAGTTTTCTTCGCAAATACCATATGAGATTGTAATGTGAGCATGAAATCGTACTACAAATGTTTCGTAATCTCATAGCCAAATGTTAAAAGTCCACGATCAGCTAAAACCAAATCCCAATGTTCCAAAATGTGGATAGATCCGGACCGTTGAGATATTATAGTTACCTTTAGTAACAACTAAAAAATAATTGCCACAAAATTACACGTCTTTGACAAGGATAGTTAAAGGATAGTAGCCTATTTGGGCCTACACTACCATATACCATATAGTAGACACAGCATATCTTAGACCCGATTTGCTAATCCACTACATAATTATATGTCTAACAGTACATGTATGTGCACATCTCTACTATAAAACACAACATAACCAGGGGATCTATGTTACCACATTTATTGTTTCAAGAGTACACCGGTATGTATATCTGAGAAGAAGTACGACTCACACAATTGAAGTAGGTCTACAACACATCGCACTAGGCATTACTATACACCCAATAATACACGACAGTAGCATACTATATACTATGTATACTATGTATACAAGACTGAAAACACTATGTGCACACTTAATAGAATATATATCTTGCACATTGAAACAACCAGTACACTGCATGATTATGATCATGTTAACAATAAATTGACGTATACGTATTCTCTAAATTCTCCTGACCGAATAATCACAAATAGGAGTTTTGGAGTGCAATAAACCCATGCTATAAATATAAATATTTTCAATTTTCAAAAATTATAAATGTATTCATACGCGATATCAAAGTTTTTTTGGACATCTTTTGGAGCTTCTTCTTGGGACTTAATTTGTCGGATATAAAGTTAAAATATCTCTTCAATTAAATTTGCAAACACATTTATTAATATGTACACATTTAACTTGGAACTATATATTGTCCGCGTGCTTTAACCCAGTTACCAAGACATTTCCCTATATATAGTGCTTGTGAGTGAAAATCGACATTACAATAGCTTCTACAGTTATGTGATAAATAGAATCTCACATTCGTGTTCATATATTACTGAATTTATTAAACACTTTGTCAAAAATGATAATATGCTCGGCAGAGCCCGAATAATATCAGTTTAGCCAACTCGTTTAATAAATTCAGTAATATATGACCACTCATGTTAGATCCTCCCTCCCCCCCTCTCTCTCTCTCGCTCTCTCTCTCTCTCGCTCTCTCTCTCTCTCTCTCTCTCTCTCTCTCTCTCTCTCTCTCTCTATGTATATATATATATATACACACAACATTAATGTTAGCTATTTGTTACAGTCAGGTTTGTTGAAGTTTGTCGCATGATATGTATCAATAAATGCTTAATATATCCTCCAATATAGATATACTTTGTCGAGGGGCGCAAACATATAATCTAGCTCGATTACCAATACATTCATTTCTGAATAATATGTTATATCAGATACAGAGAATAATCGTGTCAACACGGGCGATTCTCAGTACAGCGGTACCCGGCCCGTACATTTTACCGTACACAGATTCTCGTCAGGAAAGCATGTGGTACCATATAGATGATTCAGATAAAAATATGTACACTCATGGTGAACTAGAAGTAGAACTGCCCACGATTGTGAATTGTAAACAATGTACCCTGCATGCCCCAATTTACGACAATGAGCGTCATATCGTGTTATCGACGACATATAGATAGTGTTCTGAATGAAGCTGTGTCATTCCCATGGTCAAGTCTAAGTCTAGGTTGATCTCTCTCTCTCTCTCTCTCTCTCTCTCTCTCTCTCTCTCTCTCTCTCTCTCTCTCTCTCTCTCTCTCATCTCAACTCTCTCTCATCTCTCTCTCTCTCTCTCTCTCTCTCTCTCTCTCTCTCTCTCTCTCTCTCTCTCTCTCTCTCTCTCTTCTCTCCTCTCTCTCTTCTCTCTCTCTCTATGTGCAGTGAAACTACCGTATACACAGTGGATGATAGTTCAACATAAGGAAAACGCTCTCTCTCTCTTCTCTCCACTCTCTCTTCTCTCCTCTCTCTATTCTCTCTCTCTCTCCCTCTCTCTCTCTCTCTCTCTCTCTCTCTTTCTCTCTCTCTCTGCAGTGAAACTACCGTATACACAGTGGATGATAGTTCAACATACGGAAAACTGTATATCATGATATCAACGACATTTCATAATTAAGTGACATTAAATAACATTAATTAATTCATCACGTTCATGGTATCTCACATGTAAGTAGTTTCCACATACACGGGCGACAGCATTTCGATGGTTACTTTCTCTGGCAGTACTGTCATTTCAGATCCGTGTGATTTCCTTCTAGTATAACCGAAATATAGCATGGCCACTGCACTGACCACGACCACGACAACTACTGCAGCAGTTATCACAATTACTGATTGTCTAGACAGTCCATTTTGTTTGCTAACTTCTGTGTATGGCGTGGTTGTCTCAGGTTGTGATGATGTAAAATATGATGATGCTGGTTGTAATGATACTGGTTGTGATGATGAATATGATAATGCAGGTTGTGATGATGTAGAATATAATGATACTGGTTGTGATGATACTGGTTGTGATGATGAATATGATAATGCAGTTTGTGGTGATGTGGAATATGATGATGCAGGTGATGATGTAGAATATGATGATACTTGTTGTGATGATACTGGTTGTGATGATGAATATGATAATACAGATTGTGATGATGTAGAATATGATGATACTGGTTGTGATGATAAATATGATAATGCAGGTTGTGATGAAGTAGAATATGATGATACAAGTTGTGATGATACCGGTTGGGATGATAAATATGATAATGCAGTTTGTGGTGATGTGGAATATGATGATACTGGTTGTGATGCTGAATATGCTAATGTAGGTTGTGATGATGTAGAA
This sequence comes from Lepetodrilus schrolli, assembly GCA_032361225.1. Lineage (NCBI taxonomy): Eukaryota > Metazoa > Mollusca > Gastropoda > Lepetellida > Lepetodrilidae > Lepetodrilus > Lepetodrilus schrolli. The sequence goes on along the minus strand of JAUTBT010048858.1, from coordinate 9,177 downwards.
TATGATGATGCAGGTTTAGATGATACTGGTTGTGATGATGAATATGATAATGCAGGTGATGATGTAGAATATAATGACATTTGTTGTGATAATGAATATGATAATGCAGTTTGTGATGATGTAGATGATACTGGTTTTGATGATGAATATGATAATACAGGTTGTGATGATATAGAGTATGATGATGCTGGTTGTGATGATAAATATGATACTGTAGGTTGTGATGATGTGGAATATGATGATACTGGTTGTGATGATGAATATGCTAATGCATGTTGTGATGATGTAGAATATGATGGTACAGGTTGTGATGATACTGGTTGTGATGATAAATATGATACTGTAGGTTGTGATGATGTAGAATATGATGATATTAGTTGCGATGATGAATGTGATAATGCAGGTTGTAATGATACTGGTTGTGCTGATGAATATGGTACTAATTGTGAGGATTTAGATTGTGGTGACAAAGAGTATGACGGTGTAGGCTGCAATAATGCTGCTTGTGATGACGTAGGTTGTGATGACGTAGGTTGTGATGACGTAGTTTGTAAAGTTACATATTGTGATGATGCAAGACATGATGTAGGTTGTGATAATTTAGACTGTGATATCGGTTGTGATGATAAATGTGATGATGCAGGTTGTGATGATATAGAATACAATATAGGTTGTGATGATATAGGTTGTGATGGTATTGGTTGACTGTGTATTGGTTGTGATGATACTGTTTGAGGTACTGGCTGTATGGAAGACACTGAAGTCAGATCAGATGATGGCTGGATACTGTACACTGAGACCGTCGGGCTTGATGTGACATTTGGTCTGTTCGTTGAAAAGTTGTAGTTAACCCCACCTGTTAAAAACAATGGATTTCTTAAAATAGTATCACACCACGTGGTAATGCTACGTAGTACTAAGATATTATGTGATCATTACTTTCTTCTATTTATATTTTGACCACACCCCGACGACGATATGTTCAGGCTCCACCATTAACATATAATTACCAAATTTAAAAAATAAATACAATAAATTAGGGTTGGGAAGACTGTGTTAATTGATGAACTGAGATCTTAACTTACACAGACCACTGGTGATAGTGATGTCATCCAATCCAACATGGGAGGTGTATCCCTCCACCATGGAGTCAAAGGTGATCTAGAAAATGATATCGTTATTACCTTGGATTAGTTTTCCCCAGTAATAAAAACTGACTACTATAGAAGTCCTATGCAAGTTCTATTCAACGTAATACTAAGTGTGCTCTTTATACATTCAAAAGACGTAACTACATAATTAATAGTTTACAATTGCATTGGGGATATAAAAACAATAATAAACTCTTTCTCTCTCTCCTCCCTCTCACTCTTCTGTATTTCTCTCTTCCACTCTCTCTTTCACACATGCACACATACACACACATACACACACACAGACACACAAACGCACACACACACACACACAACATAAACACACACACACAAATACAGACACACGCACGCACACACACACACACACACACACACACACACACACACACACACACACACACATTTTACTCGATGACCTTTCTACTTTCTAGTAAACCATCCACTGAAACAAATGGTCAGTGAATGTTAAATTGATAATGAATGGTATTGTGTTCCAGAGAATTTCTAGCAATATCAAACACTAGTATCAAACAATTTCATCCTGATACTACCTTGGTATTTGTTGTCGCACAGAGGCTGATGTTCTTAACGGCCCATGCTTCCATGTTACGTTTGGATATGGATGCTAGCAATTGCCGTCGTTTTGACGTCTCAGCATATACGTGTATTGTGAGTACGTGTGACGTCACTACGATGTATGCGAAGCTGAGGCATGCCCCGGTGTTTGTGGATAAACTCGGAGATATCAACGTTGCCATTTCATCATTATTATTAGATGAAAATAACCCGAGTGCCAAGTACATATAGTAGCCTGAAACATATTTAATAAGTATCGTATCATCCATTTTGTTGAAATTAAACAAATTGACTTCCATATCGCAGCTATTAGAAAGATTGTAAATAGTGTACATACGTACGTAAAAATATGTTTGCTATACGTTGGCATGTCATTTCAGCAGGGTGAGTAAACGAGGTATGCAAACATTCTGAACAAGCTCGAGGAACTACCATACATCGTAATGTACTTGGTGGAGAGTATAGTTTGAGTCTACTTCCAATTACATGTACTGAATGTTAACGGGAAAGTAACTATATTAACTACCGGTATACTCTTTTCCATATAAATTTATATTACCGATGGGTGTCAAGTGTCTTTATTCTACCGTGGAACGGTAAAAAAATAAATAATTGAAGATACAAAGAAATAACACGTAGCATAACTTCTGGTGTAAATTTCCTTACGTGTATAAATGCGTTCGCATGACATGTATACACACGTGTGTATATTTACATATGTATATTTTCACACCTATGCAAAGCCTGCTTGCGAACGGGGTATTATTCGTAATATTTTCCTTTTTAAATAATAAGACACGGAAGTGATCCTCAGAGCGAAATGAGATCAGGCCCGAAGATTACGAAACATTTTTCATACTCAAGCTCAAATGTTATATGCGGATTTGTGAGAGAGAGAAATTGAGTTAAACATGAAATCGTACTCAAAAACGGTTTCTTAATCTCAGCGCCTGATTTTAATGACCGGGTAGATTGAGTTAGTGGGGTACACATAGATGAAGGTTTGTAGCTTGAATACCAATCCTCATTTATTATTATTATTAGTCTCTTCTTTGTTTTTCTAGTGTGAACAAAATACATTTAAATCGCATGTACCGACAGTTTAATGGCATGATGTCTGCTTACTATTAATACATGTTTTTGCTATGGCGTTATATAGAAACTCCATGGAAAGGCAACGTATGAACTGACCTGAACCCGTGCCATGGTCTCCAGGTATGTGGAATAAGAAACCTTTCTTCTTATTTGTCCTCAACCATTTCAATTTGCTGGTAGATGAGTACCCACAATTTCCCTTTTCAAAATCGCATGACCCTTGTAGAGCGACCCCTGGTTTGATAACGTCACACTGGGATCCCCCAGCCGACGTGGTCCGTGTTGTGAACGTTGGCTTTATTCTGATGACTTTACAATAACCAAAAAATAATAATAATAACACCAAAAAAATAATAATCATAATATACCAATTTTCTTTAATTATTTTTGCATGATCGTGAATTTCCGTCGTCTTTACCTTCATTTATATGCATGAACATTTCTTCATAGTTACTACTTTAATTTATGATTTTATGATTCATGGCAACATGATTCCTGTTAGGTCTCCGGGCCAGGACGCCCGACGTGAATGCTCAAAAATAAACCAGGACACCCGATGTGAAAGTGTCCTGCCAGGACCCTGTCTGATCCTGTTAGGATCATGGAACAGGACACTTAACTATTTTTGATGTAATTGTTTTTCAGTTATGATACATATGATTATTTATATTTTTCTATACCTTGAGGTTCAGACAACAGCTGAATATCGTCAACAGCGATGTCGTTCCCAAATGAGTGCTTCACGGTACTTTCTAACAACAACTGAAAATATGGATTTTAAAAATGAATTCCTATGACAACAACTATTGCTCCCAACTCTGTCCAGCAGCTTCTATGGCTGCATCCTAGCACCCCAGGGGTACGTAATTCCGTTCAGGACCTACTTCATGTGGTAAACCTGGCACACATCTAGAGAGAAACTTGCGGAAACACTTTAGAAGCAATAAATAGAACAATTATAAAATCTATTTCATTGGATAGATGTTTACACTAAATTCATCGGGAAAATTAATTCATTGGTTGGCTGCTTGCGCAAGTTTCGCTCAAGATGTGTGCTAGGGGTACCACATGAAGTGAGTCCTGAACGGAATTAAGTACCCCTTGGGTGCGAGGATGCTATTGCCGATACTGCTGCTGACACTAACTAACCGTCTTGGTTAATTAGAGGCTTGAACTATACGAAACATGGATTATTATATCGGTTCGAATCTCACTATTTCTGCAAGGTAACCAAATTAACTTCCCAGCGAGGTGTCTGTTAGCTGATAGGTATTCGACAGCGAGGCAAAACTACCATTAATACTACTTGTAGCTGTACTACTACTACTACTACTACTACTACTACTAATGCTACTGCTGCTGCTGCTACTTCTACTGCTACTGCTATTGCTACTACTACTACTGCTGCTGCAACTACTACCATAACACTAATATTACTACTACTACTACTACTTACTACTACTACGGCTACTACTACTACTACTGCTGCTGCTACTGCTACTACTACTACCATAAAACTACTATTACTACTACTACTACTTACTACTATTACGGCTACTACTATTACGGCTACTACTACTACGGCTACGACTACTACTATTACTACTACTACGGCTAATACTACCACTACTACTACTACTTACTACTACGGCTACTACTACTACTACTACTACTACAAAACTATAGATACTGCTGCCACTGCCAATAGTACTTCTACTGTCATTGTTACTGCAACTACTAAAGCTTCAAATAAATGTACCTCGAACGTCCCAGGTTCCAATGTAACAGACGCCTGCAACCAACTGTTTGTGTGTCGACCTCCTTTGAGCCACAGAATCCTGCTTGTGTTATGATCTATTCTGACCAACGAAAGACTACCAATTCCATTGCCATGCATGTGGTACCAGAATGTCAGAATCACGTTCTTGCTCAGAGAGATGGTGGAACTCTCTAGACTGGCTACAGATGACCGTCTGGCTTTGCGGCCGTTCGAGTATACGTAATGTCCATACCGTTCTGAATAGCAACAGTGTACCATCAGCAGGGGAAATGTTACACTACATGCATAATAATAACAATAATAATAATATTAATAATAATAATAATATTAATAATAATAATAAAATTAATAATAATAATAATATTAATATAATATTAATAATAATGATAATAATAATAATAACCATACTTTTTCTGAATAACAACAGTGTACCATCAGCAAGGGAAATGTTACACTACATGCATAATAATAATAATAATAAAAATAATAATAATAATAATAATATTAACATCAATAATAATAAAAATAATAATAATAATAATATTATTAATAATAATAATAATAACCATACTTTTCTGAATGCAACAGTGTACTATCTGTAGATACATCAGCAGGGGAAATGTTATATAACATGCATAATAATATTAACAATAATAATAATATTAATAATAATAATAATATTATTAATAATAATAATAACCATACTTTTCTGAATGCAACAGTGTATTATCTGTAGATACATCAGCAGGGGAAATGTTACATAACTTTACATGCATAATAATAATAATAATAATGATAATAATAATAATAAAATTTTAAAAACAACAACAGTAATAATAATAAACAACAACAACAACAACAACAACAACGCTTGAACATGTAGATGTCCGTGAAGCTGTGCTTGAACACAGTTAACATAACAGTATACAGACAGACATTCATAATTTCAATGTAATCAATGTATTGTTTCTGGAAGCTCTCGTATCTGCTCATCTACAACAAGACCGTAAGCACTCTCGTAGCGATCTCTTATACATGGCGATCGGGCACTTACGAGAGCACTACGGTCTCATAGTGGATACGAGAGCTTCGAGAAATGATACTAAGGCCCCGAAGTTACGAGACGTTTTTGAGTACGAACTAATATATATGCTCAATTCAAAGTTTTGTTCACAAACCCCCTTATAAAATTTGAGTTTGAGCATTAAATCGTATTCGAAAAGAACTTGAATCCCGGAACCAGGTCTCGTTTCGTTCCTTAAATATTTTGACATTCTTTAGCTCAACTTAATTAGCGGATGCCAAATTGTCTGAGCTGATTTGAATGAGATTGTTGCGTTTCTCGCCACAACACTACATAAATTGTTTTTGCATGGTAACGCACTAGTAGCTAATTTCGTGTATACTTTCAAGGGTCCTAGTTATAAATGTTACACCCACCCATGAAGGTGTGGTCGGACTGCGGTCCGGATGTGAAGTCTGGCGTCGGTCCAGAATGTATTTTCCACGTGTAGCTTGAATTAGAAACATCTGACCAGCCGCAGAGGTCGTCTTCGAAATCACAGCTGATTAAACAAAGGGCCACGCCTAAAACAACATGAAACATGCTGTACGTTAACCTTGTATCTTATACTATACTAAAAATAAAATAATGGCCCGGATATACGTTTTGGGGGGGAGGGAATCATTTTCATAAATTTCGGAACTCGCCTTGAGGAATCTGTTGCCATTTTTCTTTCAATACATCCGCAGGATTTTGACGAATACCTGGAGCCTGTAGATGTTTGGAAATTCTTCGTTGTTAAAATAATACAAAGGTAAATGTATCTGTCCAAGAAGGCTACGTCTCTTAATTTTGTTATATGAACAATTTTAGTATTTAACCGTTTAAGTCGAAACATATCCCTACGCCAGCAGGGTTAGGGTTAATCTAACGAACACGCTGTATGCATATATAGTCTTGTAATAAATCTCACAAATACACATTAATAATGCATGCCAATCGGTTTCATGAATAGAGACGTGACAATAATTATGTATACTATTATCATATTTTAAATTTATTTATTTATCAAAATAATCAACTTCGATCTACCTTGCAAGTATAATATAGCTTTATATTATTTTAACAAAGAATAATTTTCAAACGTCTACAGCCTTCAGGTCCTCTTCAAGAACTTGCAGACGCATTTGAAGAAGAATGCAATCAGATTCCTCAAGCCGAGTTCTGGATCCGAACTTTGGTAGAAAGCTTCCCTAAAACATATCCGCAGGACGTTAATGTATATAGTTTGTTATAATTTATCCAGTTATATTTGTGCAATTAAAAGACAATTATCTGGGGAAAATATGTTATCAAACTAAATTATGCTTACCAAAATGTGATGCAATGATGACAACTTGGAATAATCCTAGAGGATGCATGGCAACGGTCTGAACACAGTATCAGAGGCACTGGCCTGTTTGCATCCAAACGTCCACTATAACCTGGGGACAGAGGGCATACCCTATCATTATTTATCTTGCTTCGGTCACAACGGCGCTTTGATAACATTCGTTATCATCACGAGTGCTAGTATCAACACGACTGAAATGTTTTCTGAATCTTGCTATCAAGCTTACATGGTTTACTTTCAGATTACATCAAAATATATGCGTGTGTTATGAGTACAAGTGAAAGTTAGGCGGACATAAAAAAACACACACTTAGTATTCATCTCATTAAATTCCGATCCGAAACTAATCATTATGCACAGATATTTGGAGATTCGCTAGTTTTGCAGCAAAAGAATGTCAAAATGTTTAAGGAATGAAACGATATCTGATTTTTAATTACATCGTACATATGATTGAATCATAGTGAATCGTAATTCAAATCTTAATTAGAATCTACAGATATAAATTAATGATTAAGTATATAATCATAATCTTAAGTAACACATTGACATCAATACATATGAGTGAATAAAGTGATATGAAACGTGCAGCTTATCAAATGAACTTTAGTCAGGTATGTTTTGCAGCTACAGTTGGAGTAGGAGCCTGTTTTAGACTTAAGATGCATTTTACATAATATACCTAGCTGACAATAGTCATGTATGTCTACGTCTTTCTGTTGTGCCTTATTATCGGTAAGTAAGCACGTTGTCAGAAGATGCATGGCGTCATACAAGATCTTCGTTCAAATGTATTAAGATAGAGAATAACCCACGTGATACGAGTGATTACGGAAATTATGTCCCGAATGAAATTCGTATTCACAGTAAGCGAGGAACTTTGAACATTAATTTCACGAGGGAAATATTTTCCGTAACCACTCGTATCGAGTGAGTTATTTTAATTATTCGATATAATCATTTTAATGTAATAAACCATTTAAAACTGCCGACAAACAGCTTTATCGAGAGGGCGAACTAGCAGTCGATTTCACCTAAGAACGAGAAACACAAAAAGACGTAATCAACACTGTTGATTATGAAATCGTTATTACACAGTAGATATCCACTGCGTATATTGAATAATATTTAATTAATAATCACATGCTAATTATTGTCTCCCTGGAACATGTATTTACAAGGAAGTGTATGGATCACGATGTTGCTAGTTTAGCAAGTCCGGGTCCGGGAAGTAGTGTACATATTAAGTATGCATACACAAGATTAACAATGTGTTCTATTTAAAGAAGGCAGAGTAGCAGTGTGTGCTATAGCTGAAGCATGCTTCTGAACATCTATAAGTACATGTGACCATTATTAGTTCAAAATATTTTCATCCAAAATAACATTATGAAAATGATTTTACTGAAGGAGATTGTAACTGAATAAGGTCAATGCCAACGCAATGCCTATATTTGGATGATTAGAATAATACATTTATAAACATAAGTTTTTAGATGAATATATAAACATGTTTATTTTAATGAGATGTCATTTTGCATAGTATATTTATGCCATTTATGTTCTTCAATAGACAATGTTAAACACCCGTGTCATGTACAACAAAAATTAATAATAATAATCCACACAGAATTACGACCTTGACATGGAATCTCGGTTTCTTGGCAGGCAGCACACGTGGGACTTTATCGTGTGATTTCGACTTTGGGTTTTGTCAATGGCAGCAAGATACAACCGATCAATTTGATTGGCGGGTGACAAATGGCCCCACCCCCGATGCTACATCCGGGCCACTGACTGACCACACCTCAGGAAGTGAGTTAACTCGACACGCAAATGGTTCACACACACTCAATGATTGTATACTATCTATTGTAGTAAATAATATTTTGTTCTATAGAAGAATCATTTGGGATGGTAGGCCATTACAATTTCGTGATAAAATTATACTTGTTCTCGTTTTTTATTTAACAAAAAAAACATTCGACTGCTACATTAATACCCTTTTCTTCTATTTTTTTGGGTGGGGTAGGGTGATTGGGGTTTTAAGTCGCTTTCAAGATTCTTTCCCTTATATCACGACTTATATCAGTTTAGGTCAGGAGGAAACCTGCAACATCCGTAGCACTGAATGTTGCAGTAAACCTGCGAGCATCGGCTGGTACTGACAAGACCA
>JAUTBT010048847.1:0-16155 GCA_032361225.1 Lepetodrilus schrolli | reverse complement strand
GCGTCAGAAAGGTAACTTTCGCGAACATTGATGCCGGTCCCCCGGGGCGGGATTTGAACCTGGAACCTTTGGCTCCGGTCCAACTGTTCTACCACTGCGCTACCACCCGCCCCGCCTTGTAGATAAAGGGCTTGTTAATCTGGGCTGTTCAATAAGTCTGCCTGTGGATAAGAACTTCTGAGCCGATGGACATCCTTACTGTCGAGCACTGACGTATAGGGACTGTTTTGATTAAACCTTGTGATGTGATTACTCATTGCTATGATGTTTTGACTTGCTTTCAGTGCGGTCGAAACAGCGGTCTCCATATCATCATCTTTGACGAGATTGACGCCATCTGCAAGTCCCGAGGCTCTGTGGTGGGTAACCATGCCTGATTGGATGGCTAAGGGAGATCACTCTTGTGCATGCTGCTAATAGGGAGATCACTCTTGTGCAAGCTGCTATAAGGGAGATCACTCTTGTGCATGCTGCTATAAGGGAGATCACTCTTATGGACACTGTTAAGGGAGATCACTCTTGTGCATGCTGCTATAAGGGAGATAACTCTTATGGACACTGTTAAGGGAGATCACTCTTGTGTAGGCCACAATAGTATATTAATGCTCATGCAACATTGCCACGAGGCCCGTGCCTGCAGTTAATTTTGTCTTTAGAAAGCAAATTCAGGACTGAGGGAATGGACCATTTATGCATAACAACAAATGGAGACTTTAGTATGATGACCATAGCTCTGGGAGTGACAGTGCGACCAGGCCCCGAGATTACAAAACCTTTTGGAGTAAGACTTCACGCTCAAAGTTTTGTTCACAAATCCCAATACAAAATTTGAGTTAAAACATGAAATGATATTCTAACAAATTTCAATTCCTTGGGAAGAGCCCTACTCTTAGCTAACCATACCTCTAACGTTAGCCATAGGCTACACCACTGCTATGGTTGAAGTTTAGGCTACCTTGGAGTTATGTTGGTTTGTACAGGCAAGGACTAATACAATCAAGGAAAATCGCTAACTTTGATTTTGTTTCCCCCCCCCCTTTTTTTTTGAGTTACATTTCCCTGCTTGTTTTGCACTTAGAGCATGTTCATGCATGGATTATAGTGTAATATAAGTATTTTTATTAATATTATTGGGGTGGGTGGTAGCGCAATGGTAGAATGTTTGGACTCCGGAAACCAAGGGCCCCGAGTTCAAATCCTGTCCCAGGAGATCAACATTGATGTTCACATTCTGATGTGATATTTGATAGGATGTGCTGTCTGTTCTGTAGCAATGGAGCTACCAGCCTTGGTCTGTCAGTACTAGCCGGTGCTTGCAGGTTTACTGAATCATTCAGCACTATGGATGTTGCAGGTTTCTTCCTGCCCTAATATATATGAAAGAATCTTTAGAGTGGCTCTAAGGCCCATTGAAAATAAAAAATAAATTATTATTATTTTTGTTTCGTATATTTGTTGTTCCTGTCATGCAAGGAGAATGGTGAGCCGACTGAACATTGCGTATATTTGTTGTTCCTGTCAGGCGGGGAACTCGGCGGTCCACGACACGGTGGTCAACCAGCTGCTAGCCAAGCTGGACGGCGTGGAGCAGCTCAACAACGTCCTGGTCATTGGGATGACCAACAGGAAGGACATGATAGACGAGGCCTTGCTGAGGCCCGGACGACTTGAGGTCCAGATGGAAATCGGTCAGTCCATTGTTTTTTTTAAATGTCCAAATGTTTACATCTCCAATTCATGCAGTTTTATGTTAGGACATAATTATTTCATTCCCTAATTTATGAATCTGCTGTCCAAATTTTGTCCATTTTGGAAAATAAAACAAATTACTTGTATTATATTCCGCTGACAGTGTGATCATCTGTACGAAATTTAATTGCAGTTTGTTTTCCATCAGTTTAGCATGCCCATGATTACATATTACATATGAAGGCTCGACCGGTTGAAGCAAATAAATATTCCCTTGGATTGAAAAGAAATACGACTTTATATCATCCAGGAATGATGAATTCTAAATTGTATTAATAACAATAAATTATGCTAATGTTTATCAAGTCTTTTAAAAGTATAACATGTAACAAAATGAATATCGATGATAGGACGCGATATTGGTAGGATGGGATGTCGGTAGAGTGGCAATGCAGTTATCATCCTTGGTCTTGTCAGTACCAGCCGATGCTCGCAGGTTTACTGCAACATTCAGCGGTACGGATGTTGCGGGTTTCCTCCTGCCCTAAACTGACAAGTCGTGATATAAGTGAAAGAATCTTGAGTGACTTTAAACCCCAATTCAAAAAAATGAAAACAAAAACATAACATAACATAACATAACAACAATAATATAACAATATAACATAACAACATAACATAACATACATAACATACACAACATACACAACATAACATAGCATAACATAGAATAGCATCGCATAGTGGGAAAATTATATTTTACAAGTTAGATAATTCAGAACAGTTATGTAATAACTCAACTGGTAGTGTATTAAATAAATAAAAAATCCAAATACACTGTGTTAATATTCCTAAGAATGTCTCGCCCCTCCCAGGTCTGCCGGACGAACATGGGCGCGTACAGATCTTCCAGATCCACACGGTGACAATGAAAGATAATGATAAACTGGCAGGGGACGTTGACCTCGCGGAGCTGGCCACGATGACCAAGAACTTCAGCGGCGCCGAGATCGAGGGGGTGGTCAGAGCCGCCCAATCCACTGCCATGAACAGACTCATCAAAGTACGTACGTCGGCTGTGGACGAAACTGGTCTCGGTTTGAATCCCGTCTGGTGGTTTGGTGCCTTTTTGACTGATGAAAGTGGCCTTTTTGGAACAGACTTGTGACTTGTTGGGTTAAAACAAGATCAGTATAGATTTGACTCCAGTTGCAATAGAATTACTAATTAGACATGCAAGGGAGTGGGATGTAGCACAGTGGTAGAATGTTGAAATTCAGATCCAAAGGTTCCAGGTTCAAATCCCGCCCCGGGAGCCTTTAAAAGTTACGTTTCTGACACGATATTGATAGGATGCACTGACTGTAGAGTGGCAATGCAGTTATCATCCTTGGTCTGTCAGTACCAGCCAGTGCTCACAGATTTACTGCAACATTCAGTGATACAGATGTTGCGGGTTTCCTCCTGCCATAAACTGACAAGCCATGATATGTGAAAGAATCTTGAAAGCAGCTCTAAACCCCAATTTAAAAAAAAAATGAATAGAAATTGTCACTAGCAACTGTACTATAATGTTCATGATATATAGCTTACATATATTTTCCTGGTTTGTGTTCATTGGAATATTGTTATCAAAGCCTATAGTTCCATTTTAAAACCATGCCATAGCTTTTTGTTAGCCAGTAGTTAATGCTATGTCTCCGATTAAAGGTAACCAGAAATGACCCAGATGAGGCTTGCAGTATCTATTGTAGTGATGAGAGTTTTCTGAAGTTTTTCTATTTTCTATAATTGTAATTATAATCTTTTTTCAGGCTACAAACACAGTAGAAGTTGATCCCGATGCAATTGAAAAGCTACGAGTATCACGCACAGATTTCATGCATGCACTACAGTACGACATCAAACCGGTTCGTATAAAGTTGTCAAAGTTTGTAACTGACCACAGTTTTCATTTACCGCATTGCATGTCATGTTGTTTATCATAGTTGACAGACATTTTTTGTTTATCATAGTTGACAGACGTTTTGCCAAATGTTTTATTAGGCAATAATCCTGAACATTTCAAGCACCTTTGAGAAATTACTTGATTTTATGTTATTACTACTATTATTACTATTATTATAATAATAATTATTACTACTATTATTATTACTATTATTATTACTATTATTATTATTATTATTATTATTATTATTATTATTATTACTATTATTATTATTATTACCAAGCCATTACATTAAATATGAAAATTTGTTGTCTGGTTAATTTGGACTAATTTACTATTATTATTATTATTTTTATTACTATTATTTTTATTACTATTACTACTTTTATTATTACTATTATTATTACTACTACTATTATTACTACTACTATTATTATTATTATTATTATTATTACCAAGCCATTCAATATGAACATTTGTTGTCTGATGAATTTGGACTAAACGATGCGATTTTAAATGTATTGAAATTTTGAAGCACTCATAAAATATGATATATCAGACTATTTTCTAAGCTGTATGAGGGCAGACTAATTTTTTTTCTCTGGATTGAATTGACCATCAAACTTATGCTTTTTCAACCACTTTGCATTTAGACCAAGATTAGTGTTTGATTTATAATTCAACATGTATTTGTATATTTCTGACATGATGTAGTTTTGCAATTATTCCTGACCGATATTGCATAGCCCACCCTAGGCTTGATTTAGGTCCAAATTTGAAACAAATCTCAGTTCTGCAGTGTTGGGCTCAACTGGTAGAATGTTGGAGTCAAATGCCCCTGGTTAAAATTCTGTCCTATCATGATAGAATACGATGCAGTTACCATCCTTGGTCTGTCAGTACCAGCTGGTACTCACAGGTTTACTGCAACATTCAGCGCTATGGATATTACATTTCCTACTACCCTAAACTGATATAAGTGAAAGAATCTTGAAAGCGGCTCTAAACTCCAATTAAAAAAACAATACAAAATTACTCCGAGCCAGTGCCATATATTTAAAGAAGAACTGGAACTGTTATTTAAATGATGTTGGTTTCAGCCATTGATGAGTGTTCTTACACTGTTGTCATGACGTCACTGTCATTGTTGTCTCGATTGTTCAGGCGTTCGGCAGCAGTCGTGACGAGCTGGAGAGTTATCTGATCAGCGGAATAATCAACTGGGGTCAGCCGGTCACTCGTGTACTTGAGGCTGGAGATCTGATCGTGTCGCAGACCAAGACCAGTGACCGCACGCCCCTGGTCACTATGCTGTTACACGGTATGAACCTTTAATTAACCCTCTCCCTGCTGGATTAGGCACAGGTACAGCTCTTTAGAGCATCTCCAGTTGCCTTAAGCTTGGAGAGGGTTATTATACTGTTGTGGGTCCATTTCTGCTTTTATTTAAAATTAAATCTGGGTTTGTTTCTGTTTAAAAAAGAAAAAGAAAATTGACTCCCCCATTTCCACCCCATTTAAAAAAAAAAAAAATTAAATCTAATTATTTTTTTCTTTAAATTATATCCGTCAGGATTACTTTTCAGGTTTTCTCCGGTACTCAGAGCAATAGGCTTTATCCTACCATAAGCAAGCAATGGGCGAATTCATATGGGTTTTTGTCTGGAATATCGCAAACTTTCTTCTGGTCAATATTGCATTTATCCTCGTTTTCCAGGGCCACCATCTAGCGGAAAAACCGCGCTCGGTGGGACCATCGCTAAACGATCCGACTTCCCTTTCATTAAACTGTGCACTCCGGAAAATATGATTGGCTACACTGAAACTGCAAAGTCTCAGGCAATCAAAAAGGTTTGTATGACAAGACTCCCGATAGTAAGATAATCGCAATCCCCCAGGTTCCGATTGATTTTGATCTGTAACCAAACCTTTTAGCTATACAATCTGTCCTGAGAGTCTGGTCATTGATAATCCGATTCCCCCAGTATCTAATCAATTTTGATCTGTAACCAATTCTTTTACTGTATTGGTTACCTTTCCGATGCAATCATGATTTGCTATATGGACATATATAAATTGCCTGTTAGATATGATAATTCACGTCAATTAAAACTACAGGCTCCAGCATCTTGGATGTGATGGCTGTAGTTACCCAAATGCAGTTCTTCCTGATGAGGAGCTGAAGTTTTTAGAATAACATGTTAATAAAAGTTCATATTATTTTCCCGAACAGATATTCGACGACGCGTACAAGTCTCCTCTTAGTTGTATCCTGATTGATGACATCGAGAGGTTGTTAGGTGAGTAGAGGGTTAATGTGTCAGATTATTAGATGGGTTGAGGAGTGTTAATGTGCCAGACTATTAAGTTGGTAGAGGGCTAATGTGGCAGATTAAGTTGGTAGAGGGTTAATGTGGCATATTGTTAGGTGGGTAGAGGGTTAATGTGCCAGATTATTAAGTTGGTAGAGGGTTAATGTGCCAGATTAAGTTGGTAGAGGGTTAATGTGGCATATTGTTAGGTGGGTAGAGGGTTAATGTGCCAGATTAGTAAGTTTGTAGAGGGTTAATGTGCCAGATTAGTAAGTTGGTAGAGGGTTAATGTGCCAGATTATTAGGTGGGTAGAGGATTAATTTGCCAGATTATTAGGTGGGTAGAGGGTTCATATGCCAGATTATTAGGTGGGTAGAGGGTTAATGTGCCAGATTATTAGGTGGGTAGAGGGTTAATTTGCCAGATTATTAGGTGGGTAGAGGGTTAATGTGCCAGATTATTAGGTGGGTAGAGGATTAATTTGCCAGATTATTAGGTGGGTAGAGGGTTAATATGCCAGATTATTAGGTGGGTAGAGGGTTAATGTGCCAGATTGTTAGGTCAGCTGGACTCTACTTTAACTTTTAAGGCACTTGCCCTTGTGCCCTGTCGGACATGAGCTATTTCACTCATCCTTACTGTCAAGTCCTGGTCGGTAGAGGGTTAATGTGGGTCCAAAGAATTGGTAATCATAGCCTTGATTACTTGCTTCATATTTATTTTCTAATATTATGTTATTGTGACCTTTCAAAATTGTATACTGAAAATTAAGGCAAAATATTTGAATACAAATGACATCTTTAGGTTTAGAGCTGGTAATGACAATATTTCATGGACAGCTGTGGTGTAAAACAATCATTCACTCACTCAGTCACTCATGATTTGCAGTAAAACTATTTTCATCATCAGTTAAGTTTATAATGCATGTATTTAGATTTCTGGTCATATTCTCGAAATGATTTGTGCAATTTTTGAAAATGTTGACCTTTTTTTCACCAGATTACGTCCCTATTGGGCCAAGATTCTCTAACCTGGTGCTACAGTCTCTACTGGTTCTTCTGAAGAAGGCACCTCCAGCTGTAAGTTAAGGGGTTAACTAAGGCCTGTATTTAACAGTTAATTGGTTTACGTGCCCAACATTACCTCAGCTGTTACACAAGTAAACCTTTAGTAGTTTATAGCTAATGTCAAATGCTAGATTGGTAAGAGTTATTTCCCTTAGCATGCATAAACATGTACTGTGTCTAGGATTCACTACAAAAGAAAGTCTGAGGACACTTGTTGCTCTATCATGTGGCTTAATCCTTTACTTGAATTTTGTTCATTACGTGAGTGTATATTTAAAATTTTTATTTAAAAAATATTTCTTTTTGCAAATGCATGTAATTTCATTTCCGCGAATAATAATTTCAGCATTTGCGCGTGGTTTGCGTAAGTGTAATTTAAGAAGCTGAACACCTATAACAAAGCGAGTCCATCGCACCTAAAATGGACTATACCTGTCAATGTCTAAAATAATAATTATGATAATAATGATAGTGTTTACAAAATTCTTGTTTTAATCTGATTTATAATTTATAACTGTAAACTCTGCATTGTGTATGTGCCAGGAAGTGCCTCTCTGTGGGGAATATTCCTCTCCTGACTCCTGATATTCTCCACCTGGACATGGAAATTTTTCCATTTTAAAACTGCTGATGCAGTAGAGAGTGCACGGTCCCTCTAAACAATTATAATAGATAATAAACGTTTGACCATACCTGAGCACGACACACAGCGCAAAGCCTGCCTTTCTGTACATGCTGCTTGGGGAAGTAAAGCTTAAAGAAATGTGAAGCCGGAGTTTGGTCATCAATCGACAGAGGGGAGCCAGGCTACACACCTGAAAAAAAATTAATCCAAATTTCGTACAGTTTCAATTACAAATTGTTTCAGGGCAGGAAGCTGCTGGTGATTGGCACCACTAGTAGGAAGGATGTGCTGAATGATATGGAGATGCTGAACGTGTTCAGCAGTGTGGTACACGTGTCTAACATTGGCACGAGTGACGAGCTGCTGGCCGTGCTCGACGGAATCGAGTCCTTCCACAAAGACGAGATGGAGCTCATCCGCAAGAGGACCAATGGAAAGAAGTAATGATGCTCTCCTGTCACGTGAAAATCGTCCTTGGTGATCGTCGCTTATGGGTGAAAGATTCCTGCTGTGACATAAAACAATAACTCACTCACCCACTTGGTGATCCATATTTCACAGGCATGGTCATTTTCTGCGGATCCGTGGAAATTCGATGATCTGTTTGTCCATGGATCAATTTATTTGCACTGGACACAGCTTGGGGCTCGGACCCCGGGCTCGTTTTCCGCTGAAATCACAATTGTCTGTTGCTATGCCTGAGTTAATAATTATGTTCTGTCTCTGACAATATTCTTCTCGATAATCCCATTCGTGATGCGACAACATGTATTAAATAAATATTCTAAAAATACAGACTGATTCAAGTTGGCATATTAATCATAGAACATGCTATTAGTATTTGATAAGAATATGAAAATAATTATTCCAATTAGTTGGATGTTGGTCTTTGAGATGTTGGTCACCCAATGAGGTAATAAAAGGTCGTTTGTAAACACAATTGACCTTTCTAGTCTTCCAATGTTTTCTTTTCTATTTCAGATTGTTCATTGGTATCAAGAAGTTGCTGATCATGGTAGAGATGGCACGACAGGTAAGTTATGTTCTCTGTTGGCCAAAGTATCGGTTCAGGTTCAAATCTACCTTTGGGGCAGGTGGTAGTGCAATGGTAGAAGGTTTGGCCAAAGGCCGCGGGTTCAAATCCCGTCCTGGGAGCCAGGTATCAATGTTTCGCGGAAGTTATCTTTCTGGTGCGATATTGATAGGATGCACTGTCTGTAGTACCATGGCAATTCAGTTATCATCCTTGGTCTCAGTATCAGCCAGTGTATGCAGGTTTACTACAACCTTCAGCACTACAGATGTTGCGGGGTTTCTTCCTGCCGTAAACTGACAAGCTGTGATATAAGTGAAAGACTCTTGAAAGCTTCTCTAAACCACAATTTAAAAATACAATGGTAAAATAAAAAATCGTGTCCTTGCCCATGTTGGATGTACATGTAGTTGGAATTGCCCTATGTGCAGCATTTTTGGCAGACATCACAACTTTTGCAGATCCTCGGAAATCTGCTGATTTATTTGTCCAGGGGTCAATTTATTTGCCCTGGACATGCCTTGGGGCCTACAGCCCCCAGACCCTGGGCTTCTTTTCCGCCTAAATCACAATTGTCTGTTGCCATCCCTGTTTTGGATGATCGACCTCCGCACCATTTTTCAGTTGCTTTCCGGTGTAAGAAGGTTAACATTGAATATATCTGCGATTTACAGATGGACGAGTCACATCGCGCAGACAAGTTCATAGACATCCTCGAAGATGAAGGCGCCCTTGAGTTGGCAGAGTCTGTGTATTAGATGACCACAACAACTTGAAGCGCATCTCCATATCTATTGATGCTTTGTTACCATGGTTACACATCTCATTGTTTTTGTTACGGTTTGGAGTGTTATCGTTACATTCCATGATCTTCCCGTGACACAAAATGTTTCGATTATTTGAGGTGATCTCAGGTTTACTGCAACATTCAGCGCTACGGATGGTGCGGGTTTCTTCCTGCCCTAAACTGACAAGCCGTGATATAAGTGAAAGAATCTTGAAAGCGACTAAACCCAAATTAAAAAATTAAAAATAAATTATAGGTCATCGTATATGGCTGTTTTGTACAACAATAACTCACTTACAGTTGTACGGTGTTGGACTACAAACTATAAGGTTTGGGTTCGAATCTAGTCTCCAAGCCTGGGCCTTCTTGTACAAACACCGAAATTCTATGGTAACCTTAATGTCAACCTTATATGATGTAGTCTGTCTATATATGGTTGAGAGGAGGCTACCTTAGAGTTGCACCATATCTTACAGGAGAGCACTGGGCCCTCTGTACAAAACAGCGTAATTCTTAAAGTGACTCAAACACTAAATTCATATTGTATAAACCTGAAGAACTGATGACCCTACAACATGTACAGTGATTGATTTCCTACCAAATGATGTGTTATCGATAAGATCAGCTTATTTTCCTAGCAGTCAGTTTGTGTATTTACATAAATTGGTGGTGAGCTGGAGTGTGTGACCTGTCAACCCTGTCTCTCAACCATCTGATTGAGGACCAATCACATTGTACCCGTCTAACCACATGACTAACATAGAGGGAAATCTACATGAATAGACACAATTTTCAAAACATTCGATTGTTTATCATCGACAGGTAAAAGGATTTGTTTTGATGGGTTTGCGTGGCATTTCATGCCTGAAAGTGCAGATTCTTGCAAATATAGCTCTATATATTACATATTACAGGCATAGGTAAAATCACACTTTATTGGCTGCATGTGTTTGAGTCACTTCAAGTTAATCACATCTACCAATAGGACAATTGTTACTATGGTAGGTACGGTTACTTTTGAGTTACACAGCTCTGTACAGGCGAGCACTGGTCACATATCTGTGGAAGAGACCAGTTTCACGTGCTGGGGAAAATTGGGACGCAATGTACCTATTGTGCAGTTGATATCCTTTGTCTGAATCGGCTGTAAGTTTCAAGGGTCAGCATTAACACTAACACTAACACTAACACTAACATGAACACTAACATGAAAACTAACATGAACACTAACATTGACATTAAAACTGTGAATAGATTACCACATATCTTGAAGTACTGTGGACTTTAAATTTATTGTTATTTTTATTGTGTTCGAATAATTAGAAACTTACAATTTGAAAAAATTGGTCATGTTTGTACTTTTGGGGTTGGGACATTTATTATTTTCCCCAATTAATGTACCTGTTCAAATTATTAGAGGACTCAACTTATTAGAGTAATTATGGTATGCTATAATAATAATAATAATAATAATAATAACGATAATAATGTATTTAATATCATGCTGGACTCCAAGGTGCTTGCATAAAGTGCTACACTATTCTTACCCCAGTTAATGCATCAGTGTACACTCATTACACCTCAACTTCCTGGGGGTTATACAACAAAAGCTACCATTTAAGGCCCTAGAAGGTTATCATTCACAATAATACACTTCTTCAATAAAGTTGACTGTTAAATGCAATTGAACGGAATAGATTATTTAGTATTAAGAAGTACCAGTATGCATTGTACCTTCATACTTAGAGTCTAATGACGAAAAAAAAACACCTTTAATTTAACCCTCTGACTCTCGACGGCAACCGGGGATGCCCTATGATAGAACACTGAGTTTAATTCAGAAAAGAAGGGTTAAAGTGGAAAGATCATCTTTGCAAGAGGTTAAAGGTCACAAATCTGGTTATTGCATATTCTGCTACAACTATCTTTCTCCAACAAGTATGCATTCTTTCAGAGTTTTTACAAATCTAGAAATATCTTTTATTTCCTAATTAATTACACCTGCCTAATAGATAGCGATCGCAAATGACATTCACCATAGAGATTCACCATACTCTTAGAGCTGCATCCACTTTGGGTCTGGTGCTAAGCAAGCTCCTTTCATAACAGAACAGAACAGAACAGAACCTTTATTCACTCAGGCAGAGGGACCTCGGCAAATGAGTACAAATATTAATTACAATAAGTAACATGGTAATCGCAGATTACAGTTACAGCGTACAGAGTACTTTGAACAGTAACATTATCCAACAGTATATTAAATTTTAGTACAAGCCACTTTGGGGATTGCCTTCTATTGCATTGGTGATACTGCTTCAAACAAAGTTTGTAGACTTTTTCATTCATATTATAGATATTATTTTTTATTAAAAGAAAATAACATTTTTTTAAAAATATAGTGTCCAAAGATTATCTTGCCACTTTAGTCCAGCAAAGAGAGGGTTAACCTAGGGTTAACCTGAATTCGTACATTCCGAATAGTGGTGTTACCGCATAAAAGATCAGATGGTGTTTTATTTATGTAAGACACAACATTTAGCTGCCCACCCACCATGAATTGATGGCGATCAAAGCACTTTCATCAGTCCTGCTGGGTCCCGCTCCACAGAATGATCGTAACGCTACGAGGGTGGTAACTACTATGCGCAAACATGGACTTACGACTCTCGTAGAGCTAACTCTGTACCATCAACCGTAGCAATGGCGTATAGTCTATGTCTATACTATACAGCTGGAGACTTATGCCGTTTCCTACAGGAGAGCTATGATCGTTCTGTTGAACGGGGCTAGTATAGGAGTTACGCCTCTCGTAGCTCTACGATCGTTCTATTGAACGGGCCTAGTGTAGGAGTTACGCCTCTCGCAGCGCTACGATCGTTCTGTTGAACTGGGCTAGTATTGGAATTATGCCTCTCGTAGCGCTACGATCGTTCTGTTGAACGGAGCTAGTATAGGTTACGCCTCTCGTAGCGCTACGATCGTTCTGTGGAACGGGGGACTGGAATATAGGTTTCCCCTCCCTGGTTTGATTTCGGATCGGAAAAACAATCGGAAAAAGCTACCCGATATTTAGAAAGCATATGCTTAGAATACGAAGGTTAATTGTGGTTGCAGCAACGTTTGAGTTCTGATCCACCATGAAGTTATTTTCAATGAATCCATTAAAAAAACAACCCAGTAATATTAATTTCCAACAATATAATCAAACACAATATTACTCCTGTGCTTATCCGTGCAGTCTATATAATACATCAGTTCCTTTTACACCGAACATGGCGGAGTTGTGATCGAGTTTATAGACATCTAATGTGAAAACGTATACACAATGTCATTAGTTCGAAATATATCTGAAGAACGCACAAGTTCTTATTAAAGAATAGTATTGCTATTTGGTGTGAAACCGGCTATTTAAACATGTTAACGTGTTTTGGACAGTCGCAATGTCGCATCTTGTGAACGTGACCGTATTCTCGGTACACATCAAAAGTCGGTCAGTGAGGTATAGACTTAGTGTCATTTTGTAACTTGTGATACACGGACACCCGTTTAACTTATGCTTATAAACGTTCCTGCAATATATTTCTTTTCTATATATGAAAGTTGAGATATCATGGACTTTGTCCCTACTTGCAATACTGACAGTCTATTGTGAAAACCGTTATTTTTCCAATTCTCAATTTCGACTATTCACAAAGCGATATTAGCAGTCCAGTAATTGCAAGCCAGTTTTGTTAGACTATAGGGTTACAACCTATTCGTGAATTTGTCCATTGGATTTATTTCCAATACACAATATTTTAGTTTTTTTAAATGTCTGACTTTTTCGTACCCAGTTGCAACGTAAATTTAATGTAACAAATCAAAACGAACAGAACAAAAACGATAGAAAGAAGAACGGACAGTCAATGTATGAAGATTAAATGAATATTGTATGCCTTCAGTTTATATGTTAATCAATCAATGCCAGTTCCAACTGAACAGTATATTTCTTGTATGGCATTCCGAATGTTTCCTATGTTATTGTGACATGTATTCACTTATTAATTGTTATGACATATATTCCATCTATAGT
The DNA here is from genome assembly GCA_032361225.1 of Lepetodrilus schrolli. Lineage (NCBI taxonomy): Eukaryota > Metazoa > Mollusca > Gastropoda > Lepetellida > Lepetodrilidae > Lepetodrilus > Lepetodrilus schrolli. The sequence continues at coordinate 2,621 of JAUTBT010048847.1, read as the reverse complement.
TAAGTCTGGCGATGTACCACACCCCCCCCCCTCGTCCAGTATATATTTAACCTATTATAACTTGGCATGCGATGTTGTTTAGAGGTTCTTACTTTTCTGTGTAGGGTTGTAAATAGATTTGCCATGGATTTGTGCAATATTGGAGGAGATGGACTATTTCAGTCTAGTATTCGATCACCGATGTTCATTAAAAAGAAATACGCACTGCAGACCGAAATCTGCCGAGATTACGTCTAATTTGTATCTTCAGAATCTTGACTCTGGTCGAATACGCTTCAAAATTCGAAGCAAATCAAAGTCTTAAGTTATTGGGAAACGTATTTTCGGCGTATATGACGATCTGTCTGTGGTGATACTCGAATATTAACCGTTTTATTAACTTACTTAAAAAAGTATGTTTATTAAGCTCAGGTGAGCTACGAATCATTGATATCCATATAGATTGACTAGTATAGTTTTGTGAGATCATGTAGTGTCTAGCGTTTAAATGGTGGGTGTCTAAATAACTACTTTTGCATTATTGTTTGTGTGCGTGTAGTTTATGACTGTTTAGATGGATGTCTGTTCGGTAAAGTAAATGAGTGCAGAAACGTCATACCTATAATGGCCTGGATAAATTCGATAAAATACATAATCTGGGGTGTTTTTTTGCAGTAAGAAAATATAACTTCAATCGGAACATCTAATGGACGCTTTCCGCTTGAGTTTCTTTTAGCTTTCTGAAAATTATCGTAATATTTTTATGTTATCGAGACGGTATGAAGGAAAATACTAACGAGGAAAGAACATGCTGCAGAAGGCTGCGCTTCACAGAAGGGTCGTACTGTAGTTCGGGTTTAAATCAAGGCGTACGCTATGCTTTTACTATAGCAGGAAATGACGTAGGGCTCAATTTACAGGTACGGCCCTTTCGTGAAACGCATGCCTGGTTCTCGCATTATTGGAGAACGTTTCTTTCAGTTTCCAGACCGAAACCCACGCAGAAGGTGTCCATTGCGTTTCCGTAATTCCGGAAACCACGGTTATTTACTGTGCATTTATTTCCATCCTCGCGACGCAGGCTCAGTGACTGATCGTACGTTAATTCACAGTGGCGTATGTAAGGAGACCCTGGATATGTGTTTCAGAGGATGTCTTCTCCAATCCATTCGAGGATTTCACTGTTCGATGTCTGGCCCCGAGATTACGAACATTTTCCGAGTTCGATTTCATGCTGAACTCAAGGTTTTGTTCCCAAACCTCCATGTAAAATCTGAGCTTGAGCATGTAATCGTACTCAAAACGTTTCGAAATCGAGGCTTGATTGAGCTATATTTAAAAAAATGCGGAATTAATGAGCGATACGTTTTTTATATTTAAAAAAAATCATTACGCTGACGTTATCATAGGCACGCTTATATATTTTCATGTGATATTTAGACATTTAATTAACCATGTCTTCTAAATCAAAGAGGCTTATATCACTGTGTTTAGCCATATGACAAAATGCACCTAGTCGTGTAGTGTACAAGGCTCGTATACTAGGAGTATACCATGTTAGTGTACTAATACAGGTTGTGTTATGTGTGTATTCTTGAAGTTACGTACCCTCTTAACATGTCAACCCTGTTTATGTGTGTATTCTTGAAGTTACGTACCCTCTTAACATGTCAACCCTGTTTACGTATGCATTCAATCCCATCATCATTTATTTTCATGTTCATTTATTTGCTGTACACAGAATGCCAGTCTGTGAATGGATGTACTATGGAATGACATTCGGATCTACCCAGCGGTATTACGTGATGTAGACCCGTCAATCCAAATGAGGGAATAATGTTCCAATGTACGAGCGACCATTGTTGCAGATTGCTGACAAGATAATTTTCACTGTACAATGCGACGCGCACAATGATTGCCGTGTTACTAGATTCTTCTTTTTATATATATATATATCCAAATACCAATGTCATGTTAATATATTCTTTACTGGGGCCAAACTGAGTATGCGAATCATTATTAAACTATAGAAATATATAGTTAAGAGTCTTTAGGAAATATCGTTGCCATTATGGTAATAAATCAATAAAATGTAGAACGATATTAACCAATTTTGTTGTTGATTTCAAGTGATTTGTCAATCATCTGTTATTGTTGATATTTTACGTAGAATATAGTGATATACTAGTAAAACCCATAGTTTACGTAGAATATAGTGATATACTAGTAAAACCCATAGTTTACGTAGAATATAGTGATATACTAGTAAAACCCATGGGTATACTGAGATGGATGTGATTTAATATATGTAACAGTTATCGTCTTTGATTTACGGCATCGGCCATGGCTTAGAGGTAGTAGTGCAGTGGTTGTATATTATGTAGATGAATACGGGTGTGAACGGTGTTGACCATTATTTCGTCAATTCGTCTTTAAGTGTCCGTTCCGTGAAATAAATACAATTGCACTATTATTCAGGTTACAGTTCACGTTTCTTTCCCTTTCTTTTTTAATATAAAGTTTCATGCTCATTATAATTTATGATTTGCAGTATTTGACATTTTTCATCAATGTTCGTGAAAGTTACCTTTCCGACGCGATATTGATAGGATGCGATGTCTGTAGAGTGGCAATGCAGTTAT
>JAUTBT010048836.1:0-16157 GCA_032361225.1 Lepetodrilus schrolli | reverse complement strand
ATAATGAATAACAAACACATATATATGGGTTTATTTCATTTAGATAATATACATAAATAGATTTATTGTAATGCATTACAGGAAAAATATAATCGGCATGGAGTTATCTCCCTTCTCTAATTCAACACTGCTGGAACCTGGAAACTAAATTGATTAACTTCGTTATCGTACGATATATGACACATATTTTTGTATTACATGATCTCATCATTAATATAGTATGTATATATGCAGATATGTGGCATTAATTATTTATATTTAAAAATTGCATGATAATTTAGTAAAATGTTATTTGTCCATAACAGGTCCTCCCGTTCACCCGTTATGACGTCAGCTTTCCTATTGTGTATACCAACGCCGGATTTAGGCACTTCATCTTTGCGTCAAGCGTTCGTCTTAAAAGTCTAAACGCGAAATCCGTTTGGAAATTGATGTTTTCCCCCCTTCCCTAAATAAATTGCTGCAAAGATGAAAGGATTTCGTGCACGGTATTTCCATGATATTCATCGCCAGTTTTGTTCCTGACTTCAGTAATAGACTTGATCAAATTGAAGTATAGTTTAATGTAGAGTCATCCACTGTCAACAGACTTGTCTCGTAGTCATCCGATTTCATTCTGTCCTTGTACCATATATCCGTATTGCCAAGTCCATTTATTAATTTTTATTTGTTTTTTTTTTCCACCCCAGAATTTCGATGGTCATACAGGTCAGTCTCCGTTTGCTCCTTTCCGAAATATGGTTCATGAGGGGTGGTATAAGTGAATCGAAAATTGCCGTATTTTCGTTTTCAAATTCTTGCGTTTGCATTAAAGGTTCATCGTCAGAAGTATCAACCCATAGTTCAAAATCTGGCTTTCCATCATCGAACCACAGATCCTCAAAATCTCCGTTAATGTCCCGTTCATTGAATGAAGTTTCTGAATATGTGCTCTGTTTAATGAAGAGTTCGGAGTCAGACAACCTTATCGCGTTAATATAAGCTTTTAACATATGCTTTTAAAACCAAGATGGCTGCCGTTACTCGTCAATATATTCCTTCGTGCAATTGCCGTATGCACGCTACATGTGCATGATAAAAATCGTGCCAATACAGTTGCATACCCTTACAACGAACTCGTCAATATTTCGTCTCGTGCGCATGGTTAGTTGCAAATTTGCGCATGCGTAAGTGGGAGTCGTATTCGTCAGTATATCTAGGTTATCTAGGCTAACGAGCCTCGAATAAACCCACGTGCACAAATATTGACGAGTTTTCGGAGTTTATTCTCTTCTGTTCTTTCTCTCTTCTTCTTTTCTCTATCTCTCTCCCTTCTCTCTCTCTCTCTCTCACATACAGACTTAAGGACATTTTGTAATGTTTACAATTTTGATTAGTCTATGCATTCCTACTATGTGATACTGTTAATATATACATTATTCCTATATGTCTGTCTGTCTGTCTTGATTTATGTATAAACTATATACTAGTACTACAGTGTGGTCCTTTCGTGAAGCACATGCTAATGATGTTTGCGGTGCGTTGGCGTGTTTGGATGTGTGAAGTCACCAGCTCTTTAAAGCCCAACGCACACGGTAATGAAAATTGCTTAGCTAAACAAGAAGCATGTTGCGTTTTTCTATAAATCTAAAGATCTGGTGACCGCGCACCTCCAAACAGTCAACGCACACGGAAAACAAAATCACCGAAAACACGTTTTTGTTTAGTAAATCAAATTTGTTGCTTGCCGTGTGCGTTGGGCTTAGTGGTAGTGTGTTTGTCAGTGATTGATGATACACCCCAGACTTAGTTGACGATATGCATAACTAGGTTGTATCGATATACATTATAAACACACCATGCTAACGTTAATGTAAATTATAATTGAAAAGCAAATACAATATATATTCCAGAAAACAAGACGCGAATAACAAATACTAGTCTAATGTCAACAGCATTAATTGCATATATTAATTATTGAAAGTACTCGCTAAAATGTGTGCTGCATTTCTTTGACATTTAATAAACATATATGGAGGATATAGAGGATCTAAAATTCAATATATATATAGAGGAGCTCATGAGTGGTCATATACTACTGATTTTTTAAAATGAGTTGGCAAAACTGATATTATGCGACGCTCTGCCGAGCATAAAATAAGTTTTGCCAAGGAGTTTAATAAATTCAGTATTATATGAACACGAATGTGAGATTCTATTTATCACATACCTGTAGAAACTATTGTAATATCGAGTTTCAGCCACAAACACTATAATAGACAAATGTGTTGGGAACTGGGTTAAAGCACGCGGACAAAATATAGTCCCAAGTACATGCGTACATATTAATAAATTTGTTTAATTAAAGAAATGTTTTTAACTTTATATTTGACAAATTAAGTACCAAGAAGAAGCCCTGAAAGAGGTCACAAAAGACTTTGATATCGCGTATGAATACAATTATAGTTTATACAATTATACAATTATTGCACTAGTGAACATATTTATAGCATGGGTTTATTGCTTTCCAAAGCTCCTATGTTGTGATAAAAGTGTATAAAGGAGTGCTGCTTATTCATTCATGATTATATCATATACAGTGTAATTCTCATTAAAGTGGAATAGCTTACAGTCTTTGCGAATATAAACTTTTGCCATTCCACCTCCACATTTCCCAAAACAGGAAATATTTGCAAAATATCAGTTATTAGAATTGAAGCTGTAAACACGTTAATATGAGAGATGACACTCCTTGTTATAGACGACGGAATAGCACTACGATCTCATTCTGTTTGATAAAGTACCCGTCACTGATCACTCATTTAAATGCTTTTAAATGCTTCGAATTAATTGTGTGAAGATTTTTAATCATTAAAGCTGTCATCCTACAATGACTCACACCTACATAAGATAGCGATTTATATAAGTATATATTAATATTTCATATTTATTATTGATATGAAAGACGATTTTAAAAGCTTGTTAATATTCATCCGAAATATTTGATTGACCGTTTGTTCAGATACAGCTTTAGGTGGCAGTGTCCAGCAAGGATTTCTTTCAAGTAGATACCGTCTACTATCTGTAACGAAAACTACACGTATAGACTATTTATCAATATGTCAAAACATGCTATAGTTTATTATAAAGCGCTAATGCAGTGGAACATGTGCTCAGTCAGTTCCGAATATACGTGATTTGCTGGCCAGTGATAGGTTACTGTAAATCAGGAAATTAATGCGAGAATGATATTAATGCGAAAAATGCGATTGGCCTATGGCCGCATTTAATTCCTACGCATTATGGAAAATAATGAAAAGTAGGTCCGGGAAAAAACATGAATAGAGTCCTGGTGGATCGCATTTAATTGTTGTCGCATTTATGTCTAAAATCTTGAGGTCGCATTAAATTAGTGACGCATTAAATTCCTGATTTACAGTATACATGGTAATTCCACTTTATTTTACAAGTACAACATCTAGTACTTCAGATACATCTAGCTTTATTCCCAACAGTGCTAATTATGTCTTACAAGTCATAGTCGAACGATAGCTTGGTTTAATTCATCCTGCCATATTTAGTCAGTGTGCAGACTTTATTGTCAGCTATTTGATGTTCTTTAAAAGTTCCGACACATAATAGGTACATCAACCTTTGCTTTCACGAGCCAGGTTGACATCATCCATGTACATACAAACTTACTGTACACATTGATCAATACATACTGACACATTAATCAATACATCATACTGTCACATTAATCAATACATACTGACACATTAATCAATACATACTGACACATTAATCAATACATACTGACACATTAATCAATACATACTGGTGCCTATATACATGTACCTCTGCCAAAATAAATTATATCGATCACTCGAGGCCTAGCATATTGTGAATCTATCTCTATGCTGTATTCATAGCTATAGCCATAAATATACTTTGGAGGCACGAGTGATGTAAAATCGATATGACATTTTAGCGAGTGTTTCAATTTGTATATCATATAGAACAGTCTTGAATGTTCGCGTAATAAATAACCTTTTAAAAGCGGCAGTAATATGTGTATGTAGCTGCCAGGGCTGGTGGTAGCGCAGTGGTAGAACAGTTGGACTTCGAAGCCAAGGTTCCAGGTTCAAATCTCGCCCTCAGGGCCCGGCATCAATGTTCGCGAAAGTTACCTTTCTGACCCGATATTGATAGAATGCGATGTCTGTAGTGGCAATACAGTTGATCTTGTCAGTACCAGCCGATGCTCGCAGGTTTACTGCAACATTCAGCGCTACAGATGTTGCGGGTTTCCTCCTGCCCTAAACTGTTATGTCGTGATATAAGTGAAATAATCTTGAAAGCTACTCTAAACCCCAATTAACAAAGTAATTTTTATTATATTTTTAGCTGCCATGAATGAACATTTTTTTAGCTGCCTGCAAGAACATCGCTATCGAATAGCATGTTTAAATTCGCGTAATTATTTAAATATCATGAGATGAACTTCACATTATACACATACGGAGATCAATTCCTGACAGAATTAGGTTTTGAAATTCAATATCATGTCAGAACGAATTCATAATATCATATAATGACGGTTTTGCAAGAAGTGGTGTAATAGTATTGGTTACGAAGAAAAGGTCGTAACATGAAACCATATGTGTGAATACTATATAGTGTCAGAAATGTAGGGTTAGGATTTACATCCGTGTTGTATTACTGTAGCATGGAAGCGAGTACTATGTCGAAGACAGCATTAGTAATCGTGATGAACGGTTCATATCCTGTGCACAGCAAGGATGTTCCAATGCTAACTATTATAGACTGTGTGTCCTTGGAAGTGTCGGCAACTTAAGTTCAACTTTTCGAACCATTCCAATAATTATATACAGTCATTTTCATCATCATTTACCCGCCTTTCAATTATACTCTTCACTATTTTTTTGCAACTGTTTTTATCATCATTTATGCTTTTGTTTTTGTTGTTTGTTTTTGTTTTTATTCTAATTGGGGTGTAAAACCGCTTTCAAGATTGTTGCAGTAAATGTTGCAGTAAACCTGCGAGCACCGGCTGGTACTGACAAACCAAGGATGATAACTGTATTGCCACAGTACAGACAACGCATACTATCAATATTGCGCCAGAATGGTAATTTTCGCGAGATTTGAACCTGGAACCTTTGGCTCCGAAGTCCAACGTTCTACCAGTGCACTACCACCCGCCCGGCCTCATAATTTATGATCTGTAACTTTTGAAATTATTGATATCTTTCCGGTTCAAACATGTATCTTTCATCATGTACATATAGCATTATTCAATTATTCCGAACCCCGAGATTGTAATCATTATCTACAAACACCTCTGGAAATTAATGTTGAATCGATGGTTTTATTTACCTACTGGGTATAGTATCTAACAAATTACATTCTCTCTTGAGAGCTAGTGGGTGGGCAACCGTTGGTAGTACAATGCAAGAACTATTTAGTAGTACATGCATAGTAAATAACATCGATCATATACTACACTGTAAAAACAACAGTTTAGAGTGTGTAGAGTTCAAATGCTCTCGTTTAGGACTTAAACAGTCGTCACTTACTACGAATTATACATTATTAAGTAGTATTTTAGAATCTAAACAACAGTTGTTCATGTATAATAGTCATTTTAATCAGTAGTGATTAGATTGTAAACACCTAGGCGTTACTCTCAGTATATCTGCTTGTGGATACATCCAGAGTTATTCCCCCTGTTATTTTCGCGCCGCTCTACGTGGCATTCTTCTTCTTCTTCTTCTGGTTGAGTGTTTTTCCGGTCGCCTTCCGACTCCGTTGATTTCGGCAGATACGTGGCACAGATTAACCGAATTATATAGAGACGCCATAATTGATAAGGAACAGTTTGAGAAGATATTGGTGAAATAATTCAATAATTATTAATTAGACGCTTGATTGATAAGGGAATGCTGGTGCATCCAGCCAATGTAAACTTTATGCATATAATAATGAATTTTCATTTATGCCAGTGATCTGCAAATCGTACAAGCGTTGGTTGACAAGGTAGAATCTACTCTATTTACAATTATCTAATAACCCTGAATGAAGTTATTGACCTTTCAGAAAACTACAATGAATCATCCCAGGTGCGTAGACGGAAGTTCAGGGCTCGATGAACGTTCTCCCTTCAAAGCATTTTATGTAGTTTTAATAAACTGTTTTACATGCACTGTAAACATCATATGTCAAGCTTTGAACATCCTGCAAGCCTATTTACCTTTAACCAACCAGAAGAGAGGACGTGCATCGGGTCCTTGAACTCCCTTTTACGCAACTGGGATGATTCAATGTATTTTTCAATAACTTCGTTCAGGGTTATCAATTCATTTCAATTCTTTATTACTGTAATGTACAGATATACATTTATACATACAAACATACATGTATATATTAATTACAGTTACTGGTGGCAGGTAGGGTACATATAATATAACACAGTATATAGCTAATTATTTACATTGCTGGATAATAGTTGGCGCCTTAATTGTAAGGCTTTGTAAATAAATACTTGTAAATTAGACAACACATATTTGTTTTGATTTGCCATAAGTATAGCAAACATGTGTAGAGAGCATCGAGTTACATACTTGTTATGAATGTATTGCTTTCTAAGTGCTGTATACGATGGACAGATCAAGATAAAATGATACTCATCCTCTACAAGATGGAGATTACATAAGATACACATGCGTTCACTTCTAATGAAACCAGTATAACGTCATTGTTCTACTGCTAGATGAGCCATACCGGTTCTAACTTTAGCCAGTTCCCTTCTATACGATGCAAATACATTATCAGAGACATACAATTCAGGCTCTAAACTAACTTTAAAGGATTTGTATAAATCATACCTACTACTGGTTTGCAAAGAGTTTAACCATTCTTGACATAATACATCCTTGACTCTTTGCATAAATTGTAGCATAAATAGTTCTACATTGCCCACATCTTCAAAAATCCAAGCATAACCAAATCCAAAACTGAACAAAACATTCTATTGATGTAGCCCATGTATCACGTTGAGCACTATCCAAATAGTACAACATTTCATATGCCTTACGTGGGTATCGTCCAAAACTTAATACATCTTATAAATGAATAATAATAAACTAAATATCTGCCACAATTCCCTAAAACCATAGCATTATGTATAGGTTTACTAATACCGAGAAAGCGTTTACATGCATGCAATAAGTTTAACTCTTTCTAAACATCCAAACCTCTGATATCTCCATATTTATGAGTCGTACAATAAAATGGTCACTATTTGCGTATTAAATATCTTAAATTATACATGAATAGGGAACTGGCCATACTGGTACATAATGTTTAATATTTCAAACAATGTTCTTTTAGCCTTAACAGCGATGTTTTTACAAGATTGTGCAAGACTTAGCTGGCTTGTAAGTACTACATACCCAGTATATAACCACTTTTCGGCAGAAGCTAGTCTCCCACCTCGTTCAGGGTTGTCAGAGATACGATTTAATATTCAGAGGCATTTATGTTAAGAACTGCACCCACGGGGAGCAGGAAGTGGTAACATTATGATAAATATAGAACTGACAAATAAAATAGATATGGACATTTAAATTTCAGTAGAGTTTTGAGGGAGCATCAAGTGTCCTCCCTTGTTATATAGTCTGACAGGTAATGTTACAAACCCCTGTTTGGTACCGTTATTAAAAAACGATTTAACCCAAATTTGGTACACTGAGGAAATGCGTGTACCCTACCAATTCCAAAATTACAACTTTGTAGATTGTCGAATAAATATTCTGTCTAATTAATGTATTACTATTTCACTTCACATTTTTGCTAACTATGTGGAGGGGTGCCGTTCTGTTATGGAACAGCGATTTACAGATTCGAACACCAATGACAATCGGCCACATGTGATTCATCAATCAATAATAAGTGTTATCTCAAAAGGCATTTAAAAAACATCAACATCACGATACTGCTTGGCTTGTAAATCATTGTTACATGATAGAACGGCACCCCTCCACATATTTAGAAGTGTGAAGTGTGAAGTGAAATAGTAATACGTTAAATAGGTATTTATGTTAAGAACTGCACCCACTACTGGTTTGCAAAGAGTTTAACATCACGATACTGCTTGGCTTGTAAATCGTTGTTTCATGATAGAACGGCACCCCTCCACATATTTAGAAGTGTGAAGTGAAATAGTAATACGTTAACTAGGCATAATCTTTATTCCGCGATCTACTAAGTTGCAATTTTTTAACTGGTTGGGTACAAGCATCTCATAACAATGTGCAAAATCTGAGTGATATGCGTACTGGTACCAAACAGGGGTTTGTAACCCTACCTCTGTGCCAAACTATAATATTAGATATGCTAGGCGAGGTTGACCTAGACTGGTAGCTTGTCTCCTTTATATTATTATTTAAAAAGAAATTGTATTGTCTCAATCTGTAGACTAGTAGGCCTATTTGTGAAAGAAATATCCTTCATGTTATATATTAATATTAATGTACAAAGAATAGTATGATAGCGTGTGTCGATGGTCTGTGCTATTATTAGTTATCTATTGTGGTCTAGGTGGTATGCGCCCCGAAAATTCGAAATGTAGTATGATAAAATGCTATTTCCTGGCATCGGCAAAGATATTGACATCTTTTCGTACCCAAGTTTTATCACCTGAAATTTTGAAATGTAGGCGTAATGAAAAGCGATCTACTGGCATCTGCAGAAAAACACCTAAGCTACCTACTAGGGTCTGGAGACAGCTTCTAGAAATTTGGAAATACAGGCATAGATACGATTTTCTTTTCGTCAACGGATGTTCCTGAAAGGTTGTATATTATTCCAAATAGACCTAATTTATGTATAGTTAATATCCTCTATTATATATCTAAAGCAAAAAATGGGCAACAGGGGTCGGTGGGTGATCTAAGACCCTATCTCTAGGGCATAGTGGGGGGGGGGGGGTGTCTTCAGACCACCCCAAAATACCTGGTTCCGCTGCTGAACAAACCGTAGTTGCGTAATGCTATAACTAGTAACTGTTCTGGCATAGGTGCATAGTTTACTTTACTTTATTTTAATATTGTTCCAAAGAATGTTCCTATTGGTTTTAGTTCGCTGTTTAGTAGTCAGTAGGATGCGTTTAAAAGTGACTAGATTTGGGAATTTCCAATATTTTTCAGGGAGGGCTAGTGATCTATGATAAATAATATAATTCATCTAGCTCCGACGTCAGGAGACCTATAAATTATATGTTCTACTTTCTCTGGAGATTGCTCTCCACCTGCCAGTCTCAATTGGTAAGTTATGGTTACAGGTTCTGAATTTTAGTATAGGAATAGATATTTGTTTGGGGAGTAATGGAGATGTTCCAATGTAAGTGAATCTTTAATAATTGTGTAATACGCCCCCTTCGATCTATTTACAATTTCTGATCTCCATTTTTGTCTGAATTTGTCTTGTAACTAGCTACTGACGATTGTAATACGCGAGGGGTGCTGAAAACATAAGACTTTCCACCATTGTTTAGTATAAACTGTATGTGATTGATCCATTTAATCTGGATGTTAGGATTTGCCATTTAATTTTTAAGTATTGTATAGAGGATGGAAGACAGTTTAGTAGCACTGCCAGGATTGTTGCTCCTATGCCAGAAATTAATCATTTTCTTTTAGATGTGTAGGTTAGTTCTAGGCCTAGTTCCCCATATACCATAAAGTTAGGTGTTGATTTTCTGAGACCAGTTACTATTTTCATAAATTATAGATGAGCTTTTCCAATAACACGTGGGTATGAATGTCCCCATATTTCTGAAGTATCATGGGTACTATCATTACAATGAAAGGCCAACATTGCTTTCGAGGCACTATTCGATTATTCTGTTACAGCTAGATTAAATTTTCCATTTCGTAAACGTTATTACGCACCTTTTAAATTAATAAATGGATGTGTCACGAGCGTATTTATCATTGCAAACCTGTTAATAGGAAATGGAATAATGCGCTTTGTATTTGACAAAATGTATGTCTTTCATGGCGAGATTTAATCGTGGCTTGGAGCCGAACCTAATTTGCATAGACCATTCACATCGTAGACTTTCGATAGGAATGAACATATTCATGATGCTATTCATTAACGCAGGTGTCTACACCTGCGTTGACTTACTCGCGTGGTACTGTGTCCAGATATATATGACATGATTATGAGGGTGTTATATTATCAGCTTTACATAGCTGCACATGTTCTTCCTGTAGAGTTAACGTATATATTTATGCGCGTCTCGCTGTCGTGACCGGTAATCAAGCTGACCTGAAGTCTCCTACTGCATCGATTGTCCGAATTCATCAGATTCCTTGATCAATGGCGATGCTGATAGATTGTACGTCAAAGGCATTGAGGATCGTACGCTCTGATAGTGATTATGGAGTTAATATCTGCTCATGAACACGCGGCAATGCATAATCGATGTCCATGTCAACGTACCGAAACATGTGTTTCCTTTTGCCATAAGAAAATGTCCGTTTGGAAGTTTGTTTGCTTTACGTAGGCGTAGTGAAATGCAAGTTCGTAACCCCTTGCATGGAGAAAGAAATATGTGTTGTATTTGTTTACGCTGTTCTCTCGATTTATTATATATATAAAGCAAAAAATGGGCAACAGGGGTGGGTGGGTGGTCTAAGGCGCCCTCTCTAGGGCATATGGGGTGTGTGTGTGGGTGAGGGGGTGGGGCAGACCTTTAAGACCCCCCGGGATCCGCTGCTGAACAATCCGTAGTTGCGTAATGTTATAACTAGTAACTGTTCTGGCAGAGGTGCATAGTTTGCTTTTGACTGACTGGCTCGACTCGACTTGCCGCTAGACTGTATCAATTGTTCTACGATAGCTAGAAGGAATGTTACACCATAATAATCCATTCGTATGTGATATTACGAAAGATAAAGTTCGTGTGTAGCGTATTCGCGTTGTACAGTACGCATTCATACTTGTAAATTTCCCCATTCCTTCCCTATAGGACTTTCAGGGTGGCTGAACATAAACGTCACTGACATCTAAAAGCATAATGTCTAAGAGGCTGATTACATCGGTATTCAATGTCACGGTCAATTTCCAACACTAATATGTAAAATATAATGTTCGATTGGTTAAGTATTCGCGCTTACTTTGATCTTGATTGACGCCACAGCTATTACGCATGGGAATATAACATGCTTACACCATCTGAGACTTTGAAATGAACATTTCTTTTTGTAGGCTATCATGACAAAACGACAATCCATTGACGTATACATTTGAATCGTAAGTTACATGGCTTCGAGCATTAATGCTTTTATTTTTTAAATTTTATTTTACTAATAAGACGAGTCCATACATATATTATTACCAAATACGAATTAGATAGCGTTTGTATTTCTGAACACATAGTACCCAAGGTTTGAACATAACTGCCTTGATTACAACATTATCTCACTAACATCTCTTACATGTTTAATATTACATATCCAACGATTATTATGTGTATGCATATTTACCTAACACCCCATTATTCGTCGACCTATTTTGTGCAAGGTTTGTTATTTAACATCGATAGCCTTTTGCCCTTTGCATGAAATAGGACATGATTCATTGGCTTGTCAAATCTAACGTTACTTATTTCGCCCAGAGCAAGGTAATCGATAACTGATGGCGAAGATAATACTCGGAAATAGACCGAAATAGAATCCTATTTGTAACTGGAGGCTACTTTGAATTTAGTATCCGACCTGAGTGCAGCGTAAATACGATATACCTTCAATTTGTAGAATCTAATATAATTTAAAAAATGTATATTTTGAGGTATGCATTGAACATGAAGCGTCTATTATATAAAATGCGCATGGACTATTGTATTAAAATAGGTAAATAAATCGAATACTAGTATGAAACTACCATTACATCATCAGTTATGTTGAAATAAATATATTACATTTGAAATTTAGACTTTGAAAACTAGTATTATGACAATTTTGGTAGAATGTACAACAGTTAGTTTCACGTACTCGCGATTTGTAGTGGGTTTTTTTTGTGGTATATCGTGATCTCGCAACGACGTGTACTTTACGGGAGGAAAACCTACAGTAATTCGATACACAGGATGCAGGTATTGGCTCCAGTGCGCTGATGTATACGGACATTTCACGTAATCTCCCTATATATACTTAGTTGCAGAGATGTTTAACACTATAATTCTTTAAGAATTCCTGACATTCTATGATTTCTATTTGAAAGCAATATATAATGTAATACAATTCACCCTTTAAATATAAACCATTTAGAAAATTAGAAAGGAAGAAAAAAATGTATTTAATATTGATGAATTATTCTCTGGTGAAAAACAAATAGTTTAAATAAGGTTTATGGATAATCAATACTGTGACATCTATTTTGTTCATGTACTAATGTTTATACTCATTAAGTGAGTGTTCGACTGGCATGCATTCGAGAGTGAGCTGATATTATCTCTCCCACCACCCAACCACCCCAACACCCCCACACTCACCCACCCCACACCCCGCCGCTAACGTCTACGTGATTTATAGGAGAAAGTAAAGTATATTATCAGATGCGTCATTAACGTCCAGCGGGCAACCGTACATGTGCATTTGTCACGAACACCCGTTGAATCATCATTATCATTAACTAGAGTTCAATGATAGATGTATCCATAGTATCCATAGATACACCATAGTCGAGGAGGATAGAGGGTGAAAGCCAATACTTTATATATATATATATATATATATATACACACACACACACACACACACACACACACACACACAGTCGACCCCCGTTTATTCGGACTTCAGATATCCGGTTCTCTCGCTATCCGCACGGTTTTTACTGGGAACCAATACTTTTCCTATATAAAATGACTCAGATAACCGGAAATTCGGTTTTCGTTTACGGTCGGACATTTCCAGGAACCAAATAGACAAATTAGTATAATTTATTTTCAGATATCCGAACGATAAATGTTGTGACGGTTCGCGCCATATAAGAAAACAATAATTTCTATAGTAGACTGTTTGTTTAACAAGTTACAAAGTCATGAAAGGCTCAAACCAGATTAGGCCGATAGAGAGACAGTGTTTTGACAATAACAAATTGTTTATCATACGTTAGAAAAGTTGTTGAAATTAATCAGAGTCAGTCACGTTGGATTAAGTGCCATGTGTTTAAAATGTATGATGCACCAGACAGCATCTGCCACAGGAAGGTTTGTTTCAGACAGCACGTTTAAATCCATATATATGACATGAAGAAAACAATAACTTTGAATCGTGAAATTGGATATCGTGATACTATTATATCATTGGCGGATCAAGGCCTATTTGCAGGTGGGGTCTCAATCTGTGCATATTTGTGATGAAGTATCCTTCATGTTACATAAAACAATAATAATAATAACATGTTAATATTAATGTAATAGGTATGAATACTGAATGTCAATGGCCTATGCCTTTAGTTATCTACTTGTTCCGACTGAGTCACGCACTCTGAAAATCTTTAATATAAGCATAATGAAATACAATTTTCTGATGTCTACTGATAAATAAAAATGAACACTTTTCGAACCCGTTATCCCGAAAATTTTGAAATGTAGGCACAACAAAGTATAATATTTCCTGATAACTATAGCAAAGAAAAACCCAACAAAACACAATGAATATGTAACACTAATATGTAACTCATACTTTTATAGTCTAAACTAACAAATTCGAGCAGCTGATCTCTAAAGGCACACATATGATCACTTACGGCATGTCGCAAGTGAGGGTAACGGACATGTGTCCGTGACATGTAATAGGATTCTCGCAAGGAATTATACTGATAAAGTTCTCAATTTGTGTTTCTACAACTTTGGTGGTTCATTTACATGATCCAACGATATCGATCAATATTATGCACAAATTAACAAAAATAATCAAATAATGGGTGTAACAAAATCCGTTTACAATCCGTGATAAATGAAGAATAGGGTGGCAACTCTTGGTAAATTCAGACATCCAGAAATTCAGTTAACCGCACGATTTTACCTGGAACGCAACAGTCCGGATAAACGGGGGTCGACTGTATACATGTTTACTAGTATTGACACAGCAGTACTATCGTAAGTTATACGAAAGCCTTGTACATATTTTGATGAACCATTTTGATGCTTTTAAAAGAAATAATGCATCATTGTGCTTTGATTAAAAATAATACTGCACTGTTGCATTAATATTGGACATTGCATTGTATTACAATTACATGCAACTATCAAAGATCATTTGTATTTTTAATATCAATTTCCATACTCTATTACGGCCTACTTATCTTGTATGTGGATGATTTTGAGTGAATGGTGACATGTAATTGTTTGTATTGTAGAGTTCACATCAAAGGCTTTTATAGAATGTATTAAATTAGATTTTTTTCGCTTTCAGGTTAATTTTCGATCTGTTCATGAACTTCCATACACGCATGGAACCCAGGAAGCATCAGGGAGAGTTTGACGCACGGCGACTGAACAAAATAGCTCGACGTGTTTTACAAAACAAGCTTCGTGTTCTTGAGTCATCCTTCAAGAAACAAGAGAAGGTGACGTACAGACAGACCAAGTCACTGGAATTAGAACTCCGTGCTCCAGACAATGATCTCCCTTACGTAGTAGACACACCGACTGACCACCACTTTCAGGATTTGTGTAAATTGCAGCACATGCCATCGATCTCACATTCCACCTCTTGCAGATTTCATCCAAAGTCGTCCAATTGCCCATATTTTCCGTGTCAACAATTAACAACATACCACAGTATTGGACACAACATTAGGGCTGGTGCAGGGAGGCGGGCAGACAGAGAGCCCTCAAACACCTACGTCTTCATAGATGGAGTGGCTCGTGCAGTCAAAGATCTCCCCACCAAAGACGAGATAGAACGGAATTCTCGCGTCTCCCCGAGGACCAGCATTCAGGAACGGGAACGCGGTCTCAGGCTGCTGGTGAAGGAAATGAAGCAAAGGAACAATGAAAAGCAACCCCGGGATTGGGCCACCAATTACGGAGACCCAGTCTCACATCGGCAATTGCTCAAACCAGTCATTCCTATTTCTGATAATGAGATCTCATCTTAATATATCTATCTGGCCGCCCATCTAGGTGCAGGCCTGTTTATATATACAGTAATTGCATCCTCTGTCATAAACTTTGTATTATGTGTACAGAACTGTGGTATGTGTCTAAATGCTTACTGATGAAGGAAAAAAAACACTCTATAATTTGTGTAGCCGTAGCTGTAATCATATATACATGTACACGTAGACCGTGTGTTTATGTTGGTCTTTTCATACAAATAAAATTAAAATATTACCTAAAATATCATCAATCTAATCACAATGTGATATTTTACTAAATATTTATGTTTTGTTAGAACTTTATTTTATGTAGATGGGCAACAACTGGGTATTCATTTAGCTATGAGCTTTTTGTCCATGGAGAGGCAACTGGTTTCAACCTATAATTACATGTGTGCTATTGTGATTTCAAATCATCCATAAAGAGACATTTGACTTCTTTTCTGTGGAACACTGTCCCAGAGTGTAGCAGACACAAGACCACACCTGTCTGAAACTTGACCACACCTGAAGCAGGCCTTGTTCCAAAAATGTCATTTAGTTTGTCACAGAATGTCCAGAGTTCGTTTTATTAGGTCATAGTTATTTGATTTCCATGGTTTAATGATAAACTGACATGATTTTTTCCATTTGGGAAAATAAACTATATTCTTATTATACCCATTTATAGAAAATGTTAATAATAAATAGTGAAGGAACAAGGTGTATAATCCATCATTGAACATGAACAAGGAGACGTATACCCGGAAGGTCGCGTCATAACAAAAGACGTTAAATTATGGTACTTGTTGTTCCCCTGCTTGGCGCTCAGCATTAAAGGGTTAAAGCAAGGACTGGTTGGCTCAGAGTCAATATACAGTGTCTGAGTGGGGTATCCATGTTCTATCTGCAGCATGATATTCCAAGTAAGCTAGCACTATAAAAACTGGTGGAAATCCAGACTAGTACAAGCAGTACATATGCATGCAAGCCATGAT
>JAUTBT010048825.1:0-16157 GCA_032361225.1 Lepetodrilus schrolli | reverse complement strand
TCCATAATGCGTAGGAATTAAATGCGGCCATAAGCCAATCGCATTTTTCACATTAATATCATGCTCGCATTAATTTCCTGATTTACAGTATGTAATTGTGCAATACTCATGATACTGAATAATGAAATATATGGAATTAAAATTTGAATAACTATTCGTTGTCACATCATCATGATCATCTCATCTGAATAGGATGGTGACACACTTCTCAGTTTGTTCAACTCTGCATACACTTCAAAGACAGTTTCACACGTTTACTAAACCAACCTGTCATTAACGACACCCCGAATCTGACATGCAAAAAGAAAATGCACAAAAAAGTTTTGATTTTTGAATGTTTTCTTTAATTTATGATCTAACTCATGTGACAAGAGGTGTCAATCACACAGAGTGACAGGTGATGTGAGTTGTAATATGTAGACATTCTGCTTGTTGCATCACATAAACAAACTTATCCCAAATGGGAAAACAAGATTAGGTTCAAATAATTCGATGTAAAGTATTTAATACGCCAGATTATTTCTATTGTGATCATGTAACATAGATGTGGAGGTTGATACAAAACTTTCAATAAAAACTTGCTAAGCATGTGTAATGTTCTTAAAGTTACATGACTACATGTCATGAGATTCCATGGTGATAAACTCAACATGTTTCAATATATATACATTGACAAATATTAGGGGGGAATCTTCAGTAATCTGATCAACATTTAATCATTTATAATATATCTTGACCTGTTGTAGGAACAGTAATAAGATAATCTGAAAATTAATAGAATTGATTTAAAGTTGTTGGTACATGTATTCATTTTGTTTTAGCTAGTAGGGGATCTTTCAGCCTAATTCCTGATGGATTAATAGCAAGCATAGGCTGCGCTATTATAGCCTCTCTAATTGCCTACAGCAGGTGGAAAGTTAATTAACAGCATTAGAGGGGTTAATAGACCAGGTGGATTGTTTATTTCACATAAACATGGATCTTAATCGATAAAACAAAGTATGATTAGTTGGTGTAATTTTCCAAATTTATGTATTTCAGAAATTCTTATCTATACATTGTATAAGCTAATTATCAAATAAATATAAAATATTTGGATTTGTATGGAATAATACATAAACATGATCCAATAATAAGGGTACATGTAGTTAAATATATATATATTTTTTTACCCACATGAAATTAATGCTAAAAATAATATAACACTTGTCTGTAGATATGTCGCAGTAAATATGTGCAAATAAGCTGTTGATAAATACCCAATATCTTATTCATGATTTGTAAATTAGCCAGCTGTGGCATATCAAAGTCCAGATTGAGGGCAGTTAGCATATCCCTACAGGTGTGAGCCCACCTTGATACAAGAGATTAACTATTAGCAGGGGGGGTGCACTTTTAAGATTATATATATCCCTACCCTGGGATCAGAAATATTGTTGATATTTGATTACCACACTAAGAATTGTTCCGGACGATAGTTGTTATGTTTAGAATAATTGCTATACACATGGCCACTCTAAACAAGCTGTACAGACATGTGTTATATTATAGTATTTGTATATCATATTTGTATGTTATCTAAATTGAATGCACGCCTATGTTGTTTTATGGCTGCAAGATGAAATAACCTTGCACCTGTCTTGATTTTTATGATTTTTATTTTTGAACGGATACATTTTATGTCCCAATTTACACGATTGAAGGATTTCAATGTAATGTATTGAGGAATAGAAAATGAAAATGTATGCAGATGGCATACGTAGTTGGGAAATTTAGTCTGAACAGGAACGCATGCATACACACAAGTCGTTTTTCCTCAAACACCACGCGTGCACTCAACCAACGGGAAATTACTCAACTATCGTAACTGTGTCGTATGATCAAATTTTAATTTGTGGGTGCGCTACCCAGCTTTGCAATACTAGTTCTGTGAGAAATCAACTTTTATGATTGTAACAGTAGAAGCATCTTTGTTGGGGACATATACTAAATTACAGCGGCTGTACCCAGTGTGTGGGCATATTACAAAGTCCTTCCTTTGCTGTGACTATGCAGGTGTGCTTCTCAAGTGTGTATTTGTTACATGCTGGCCGTGGGATGGGAGACAGTCATGCAAGGTCTAGCAGTTAGATTACAAGTCACCCACGTCAATGTCCCCTGTCGCCGTACTATTACCAATGATTGCAGTGTACAGCGAACACCAATAGACCTGAATAGATGGTCTCAATTGTATTTAACATGTTTAATATGTCGTGCAATCGTAATTAAAGTAAAATAGATCTTCTCCAGTAATATATATATATATATATATATACCCCCAGTCGAGAGCCTACTAAATTATTTCCGTTCATGAATAACTTTTTCATTACCAAATTATTCAAGACCTCTGTAGGGCATTTCTGATTGCCACGGGCATGGAGAAGGTTAATCTGTGCATGCACAAATTTTATTATCTCATGTACATGGGTGTTTGGTTATCGAGTTTATGAACATGATGAAAACCATGGTGGGCTGGTTTTACTGGGCTGCATGTCTTTACATCAAGGATCGTTCCATAAGTCTACATCGTGCCTCATTTCGTATGTCTGCATTGGTCTTGTGTATGTTTGGGTGTGGAATGTGATGAAGCAGTATCGGGCCAGGTGTTACTTGCTGTCTACAGTTCATCTGATAGGAACTCAGCAATTGTACAGCATAGCTGGCAAGTATCAACTTTCCTAGATGGCTATCTGGGATATCATGCAGATTTCTTCTATATCACATTCCTGGTTAGTATTTCCAGTGGCAGTGGTGGCGTGTCCAACTACAAACTGCAACAGTTCTGGTTTGAATCCTGTCCAGGTGTCCATGTATCTTGTTCATGTTTTATATACTAGGACAATTGTAATGCAATGTCAGCCCGAACTAGCCATATTAACCTGTATGAAAGCTTTAACATCTACTAGCCCAGTTGATTTCCAATAAGAAAATATATTTTTACAAATAACTTTTAGTTTTTACGGAAAAATTAACTTTTTACTACCACTCTGCCTAGTGTTTATTTCAAACCCTTATTATTACTCAAATCTTAATGCACTGCACGGAAAACAAGCTCGAAAACAAGCTCCGAGCTCCACACTGCATTTCTGCAGCGAACACAGTGAAGCCCAAATAAACAACTCGGATGTTTGAAGAGGGCAGGAGTTTGAAGAATACGTTGGAGAAGTGAGAAAGTCTATTTCTTGTGAATTCCTTCTCTCACTTGCCCCACCACCAATCAATACTTCCCTAGCCTTCAGTAATGTCAGATATTTATTTGCAATCTTTTCAAGCC
Source organism: Lepetodrilus schrolli (assembly GCA_032361225.1). Classification (NCBI taxonomy): domain Eukaryota; kingdom Metazoa; phylum Mollusca; class Gastropoda; order Lepetellida; family Lepetodrilidae; genus Lepetodrilus; species Lepetodrilus schrolli. The sequence continues at coordinate 12,844 of JAUTBT010048825.1, read as the reverse complement.
ACAGTAAACAAGACTTTATTCTGTTCTGTTGTGGTCCAATTGTTATTGCCGTGGTTCTTAGTCAGCTGTAGTAGGTCCTGGCTTACCATGTTGGTCAAATAAGTTACCATTTTACAAAAACTGCAGCCAATAATATTAGTGTGTAATAGATAATAATAATAATGATGATGATGATGATAATGATAATATTAGTGTGTAATAGATAATAATAATAATAATAATAATAATAATGATGATGATAATGGTCATATTTGTATTGCACTAAATCCATACTTGGTCAAAACATTGCTCATAGCACTACACAAATTCCATAGAACAATATTACCAAGATTATATACCTAATATATTCTGAATAAAGAACATGTTATTAACCTTCATCTTGCTGAAGGATACTGGAAATGCCATATAGTGCAGTGACTCGTTAATCCAGCAAGGTGAACATCATGCCTGTACCCTATGGTTGTATTTTCAAACATTGAAAAGAAAAATCCTGATTTGTTAATGTTGACCAAGTCTTCCTTCTGTGAACTGACCATTGGTCAGATTACTAGTCCAGCAATGTGACAAAGGTTGTTCGTCCAGTCTTGTGTGTCCAGTCCTGTTTCAGTTAACAAAAAGAAACTGTACTAGAAGTCAGGGGTAACAACGCAAGCACTTTATTGAGACGTTATTTATTCAGAAATGTGCTTCACGGCTCAGAAGCTTCTCCTCAAAGTATTTGTGGAGAGGGAGATTCTTCCAAAGTCCATATAAATTGGTTGTTACAATAAACACAAGTGAGGCCCACAATGCAAGGACCATTAAAATGGGGGTTTGTGTATAAGCACTGGTGGTCAACAATAGGTCTGAGGGGGTTGGGGGGGGGGGGGGGGGTAGCACATCTGGGATGAATAGGAAGCAGGGGAACAGTTCACAGAGGGCTGAGTAGACCCAGAAGAAAGCTAGTTTGTCAGTCCTAAGGAAAGTTACCCCAAGTCCAGGTCTGAGTTTAACGAAAGGGTCGTACTGTAGTCCTGGCATAAATCAGGGCATCTGTCATGTTGCTAGTGTCGAAATGAAGTAGACCTTGATTTACGCCTGGACTACTGAGACAACTCTTTTGTGAAATGCAGGCTAGTCGTGGGACCTTGCAACAAAACCATTTCACCAAACTCTTCGTGTCACTGGTGAATCCACCACCCCCCAAACACAGGGTAGGGTTTGAAGGATTGACGAAGGAAGTCTTGAAGAGGGTCTATAGAAAGCTGTAGCTTGTAGTGAAATTTAAAAGTGGTGGGTATCTTTTTGAGGCAGCGGCACATGCCTTCGTCTCGAAATGACCTACTCCAGTGTGACAAAGCTTCCCATCAGACCCACTAAAATGCATGGCTAAAGTTTGAACCTGTGTCACTGTCAGACGTCTGTCAGAATTAAAACCATCTCAAGTCTGTACTGACACCATTGTGCTTGTTTTTAAACATTGTCGTTGTGTGACATTTGTTTTCATTTGAGTCTGAAATTAATCCTCTTTGTAATGTAGGCGTCACTAATGATGGATTTCCTTTTAATTGCTGTTTAAAGTTTACGGGATCTTTCGCCATCGCGTGAAAACCCAAATTAAACTTTGTATCATCATATTCAATCACCAAGTCTACTGATATACATACGCCTATTCACAAATATTAACGCATAACTGATGCATACTTACATCCTTAATTGCCACTTGGATTGCCACTTGAATTACAGTTCCGTACTTCAAGTGGATTGATGAATGCATGGAAATTCAACTCTAGATAACGTGTGAATGTTACTGCACATGTCCGGGTGTCTGTGTCTTATCTCAAACTCTACAGCAGGGTCCATTGTTAACCAAAGTTAAATTTTGTTGAAGTTAAAGTCATGTTTATGAATTTTCGTATGTAAACATGGTATAGCTATCAAGTTAAATGTTTTTATTGTCCATTAAATGCTAGACCTATTTTATTCACGTCTGACATAGTCATTGCCACATCATCTTAATTATTATGTCAAATGTCGCCACCCTTTGAAGTCAATGGTACAGCATGGTACAAAGTGTTTCCATATATATTTCGAAATCAATCATTGGATATAGTACACCCTACTTTAATCATTGTATGTACATGTATTTTGAGATTTACAAAGATATCACTTGTATAATATTACATATTGTGGAATAATTTACATCTGTATTTGAAAGCAATATTGATATTAGCACCTAATGACATCATAACTCTAGAAACCACATTGTTTCTAATAAAAAACATTTTTATAAAATTTACTTGTTCCCGACTTCTCAGTCATCATGAAAATATTCCCATATTAAAACTGTTAAAACGATATCTTCATCATCAGCATGTTCTCACATAGATAACAGTTAAAGTATCAAGGAGAGTTAAAACTTGTATAATAAAAGGCTACAAAATGAGAAGGCCATATCACTTCGTGGGATTGAATGTAGTACGTAGGTGACAATCGAAAAACTACGCTGATACAGACTGGGTCTTATCATTGGCTACCAATAGCCCATCATCTGTTGGGATTATCCAAGTATAGTCCCGATTCCTGCGGCACGAGAGGATGAGGAGCCGATCATACGAGATACCTACAGCCTTCAGCCGTGACAATAGATCTGTCAAAATGGCGGACACCCTGAATGGGGCCTCCTGTAAGCTCTGCCAATGGGTGGTAGCTGCCGGGGTAATGTTTCAATTCGAGGTCAACCCGTCTAGAACACAACACCCACCAATTAGCAAGGCAATTGTTGCTTGATAAGATTTGTGTTTAATGCCCAGGTTAGGTTACTATGTTCTGTGTGACAGACAACCACTATCAGATTTTGTTTTCACTGTATCAACGATGATGGCAAAGACATGGCAGTAATTGGTTTGTTGAATGGCGGTTAGTGCATTAATGAAAACAGAGGTGTGCAGTTATTGGTTATTGTTGCAGCGATGTTGTCCATAATGTTGTCCATTATGTTGTCCATAATGTTGTCCATTATGTTGTCCATAATGTTGATACTAACACTGATTTTAAATTGGGGTATAATTTGGGGTATATCCTTTCGTGGAAACAGAAAGGGTTGAAATTAGGCATGTGATTCACGATAGTCGTACTGAAGTCCAGGCATAAATCAGGAAATGACTTTAGCTTCAGTTTACACCCAGACTACTGATACGACCCTTTAGTGAAATGACTTTAGCTTCAGTTTACGTCCAGACTACTGATACGACCCTTTAGTGAAATGCAGACTTGGTCTTCAGTTTGTATTTCATCATTAAGCATTTAAACAAATTATTTATTATCATATATACATGTATAATACTAATAATACATGCAACTATTTTTTTTTAATATCTTGCTGATTTAAACATGTTAAATAAGAATGTTTTTAAAAATAGTTTCCAGGATGCATTAATTGACAGGTAAATCAGACGAGTCTGATTAATTAGTAATCGACGAGGCCATTAGGAGAGTAATCGACGAGGCCATTAGGAGATTTTTTAAGAGGTATTTTTTCTCCCAGAAATTCTAACTGGAAATAACAGAAGACTGCCAAATAGGCTATAATCTATTATCAGAGGAACTTCTGGTATTGAAATGTCATATATATCTTTCATGATTAGTAATTGCATGCACTCAACAAGTGATCAATCTTTAGTTTGCCCTACAGCAACTCACAAGACATAGCAATGTTTACTAGTTACGCGTTTGAAATTTTGATGTCTCGTTTATTTCTAAACTCATACTGTACTCAGTGTGTTAAAAAAAACCTATGTTACTGATGTTATAATGTTGTTTTTTTATTTCTTTTTAGAAAAGGAAACCATAAATATTTATATGCAGATTCAATCTAATAACAATGGTCTCATTTCATGATGCTTTCGTATCAACTAAGAAACCATATTGAGCTCTCTTATTGCAATGATATAATACCCTACTGATTTTTGTGCGAGTTAATTTGCATGTTAGGACAGGATGGTTTTTCACATAATTTCCTAGTTACTATTACACAGAAACAATTCCAGCCAATTGTCTATACAAAGATAATGTCTCAAACTGCAATGGTTAGCCAGTCATTAAAACATGATTGACACTTACATAATTGAATAAGTCCATGCGTGAAGTTAATTATCTCCTTAAAAAGAAAAGAGGAATTGAATGCAATGTGTGGAAAGAAAATGACTCGGATCTCTCTCGACTGAGAGTGATCTCCCCTTGAAGACATAGCTGTGTTTTATCATGTTGTCATGTTTATCAGGGCATTTCATTTATGTATCGCTTTAGACTCGCAGCTGAATGCATGTACTGCTAGAGCACAGAGACTATTACCATGCAAGCATGTGGAAGAGATTTGAACAAAATACAATAGCTGGGGCCAATACCAGACACACCATTACAGAAAAAAAAACTGGCTTGTGTGACGAAGAAAATGTTCACCTATTATTTTGTCCCTATTTCTAAAAGTGTATTTGTGTTCTCATCTTTTGATTCTAACCTGATGTAAATTAGATTTATCATTTCTACAAGTTACTGGAAAACTAGTAGACAGTTGCCATGGCAGCAATAGTTCCTTAAATCTTACGGTTTCTAAGAGATCGGCGTACGCCGAATGATCAAAGTCGCGTGATTCCACATGAGTATTGACCAGCTTGGAATCTCAGATGACCCTCGCAATCTCATGATACTGTTTGGTCCTCCATGTTTGTTTTTGATCAGGATTGACGCCACCAAAATCTGCCACGATCAAAGGTACTACTTGCTCAAAACTAGCTGCGCTTTGATGTCACCTTGTACTATCATTTGATTTATTTTTGCATTTGTAAAAAAATAATTGATGCTATGTCTAGCAAATGTTGACTGCTCAATATACAGTTGGTCGTTAATGTGAAAATTACTTGAATGATTGTTGATTTTTTTTTTATTTAAATAAAAAAGAGGAGCCGTATTAGAAATCACATAAATATTTAGCATGTTACATTTAATACTTTTTAAAAAATAATCCAATGAGTAACTTGGTCGGTCAATTCCAGTACTGAATTTCTTACTTAACCAGTGTTAGTTGACCAGTGTTAACCCATGTTAACCAGTGGACATTGCAGCACCATTGTGCAGACATAGTAGCCAGTACTTGAGGGGTTAATCTGAAAGTGTCGAACACTATGATTTGGTAGTTGGCCTCGCCTTTTTTTAAAACACCTAGTGGCGTGCTCTACACACAGTTACATTGTGCGAGTGTTTACTCTGTGATAAAGTTGTGCAACTCTACCCGACACACAGTAAATACCAATTTATCTCAATCGCTTGTCTCTCACACCCAGACACTGCCACATGCAGATTCTGGGCCCAGGTGAATTAGGAATGCATAGAAAATGTGGATATTTAATAATAAAAAAAATAACGAATATTGTATAACCTTGGTACAAATATTTTAGGAAAACTATGCCATTATCAGTTAAACTCTGACACACCACTGAAAACATGGTTAATAAACTGCATTAATATACTCCCAACACAATCACAGACCTGCTTTGGTTCATGATGATGATGATGATGATGATGATGATGATGATGATGATGATGATTTTATTATTGTTTTAATTATTATTACAAACCTTTCTTTAACCTTTCTTTCAGAGACCTAAGTAATAATGACATCAAGCTCATCAACAATTCCATTTTCCAAGACCTTACTGCTATTGAAGTTCTGTGAGTATAATCTATTAAACAATTTACTGTTTACATATACAATATACTTGAAAATACAGATTAAAAGAATAATATCATGCTCACAACAGTGGTAGTTTAGTAAGATAGTCATTGACTGGCATTCTGTTTATGTTATATTTTTCCCCCCCTTTGTTACAGGAAACTCAACTATAACAAGCTGACCGATATTCCAGTATTCTCCAAAAATTCAAGTTTATTAAGAGAATTAGCTGTGTAAGTATACGTGAACTTGACATGTTTTAGTAGTTTATAGTTATAACAGTTAAGATTGTCGATTAACCCTTTTAATTACTCAGCTGATATTGACATATACCTTATACATTCATATCAATTCATATTGTTCACCTCAATTGCAATATTATTCACCATCTTGAACATTCATTTAGAACAACTGGCATGATGATTGCGTTTTATAAGATATAAAAAATTGCCCCGACTGCAAGTTTGAAGATACCTTTCTAACGAGGATGCATGACACCTGTTTCGGTCACTATGCTACTGCACACCTTGCTGGTATCTGCAGGCAGTTCACACCCACCGTGTGATAAATGTGGCCGTTGGATACGGAGAGACGGCTTATTGAGCGGAGATTGCTCCGATCTTTGGCCGAGTCGGAGAGATAAAGCACACCCCTCTTACAAAGTTCTCGGTGTTTCTACTTAGCACACAGAAACATGCTTTCCAGGACCTCGAGTAGAAGTACTGGGATTTGTACTGTTCCTGCCCCCTAATGTATTCATTTTCCATTTTGTTTCATGCTGTTTCTGGGTGCTATACCTACCTGTTGGTGACATTAATTCCAAACTGACATGATTTATTTAATTTTTTTGAATCGAAGAATAGGAATCCACATCAAATCAAGGATTATCAGATTTACAATCAGGAAACACAGACATTATATATATTGGGGGCATATAAAGGTCCCGCTGGCAAACTGGTTTAAACTGGATAAATTATAGTCATTCCAGACCAAAATTTCAGATATTACTTATTGTTTATGCAGCAGGATATTCTGTGTGCTAGCAACAACAGCCGGTGGAAATCCTGACGTGTACAAGCAGGGCATGTGCATACAAAACATGCCAGGCATGATATGAGTGCAAGAATCTTGAAAGCAGTTCAAAACTCAACTAATTGAACCAACCAACTTGTTGTTTATTTGCCCAGTACTTGGTGGAATAGAAAATGGCACCTGAAAATTTCAGAAATTTGGAATGCTATTGGCTTAGGAATTGGCCAGGTGCAAGCAGTGCTGTTGTGTAAAGGAACTGCACTTATCTATTAAGAAACTACTTGTCTCCATCACGGCAATGCTAGCCACCAGGGCAATTGAGCTTGCCTCCAAGGCAACAGCAGCTTGCCTCCAACAAGGCAACATCAGCTTGCATCCAACAAGGCAACAGCAGCTTGCCTCCAACAAGGCATCATCAGCTTGCCTCCAACAAGGCAACATCAGCTTGCCTCCAACAAGGCAACATCAGCTTGCCTCCAACAAGGCAACAGCAGCTTGCCTCCAACAAGGCAACAGCAGCTTGCCTCCAACAGGACACCTCAGATTGTCTCAAGCTGGGCAACTCTATCATGGCAGCTTTTGTTTGCCTCCAGAAGGGCAACAAGAACTTGTCTCTAAAAGGGCAATTTTGATTGCCCTAGCAGGATCATAACAACTTGCCTCTATCATGGCAACTACTTAATTTGCCTCAAAAAGCAACACTATTTGCCTTGTATTAGTAGATGCCAATTGCACTGCAGGAATGTCCAGGGTGTGTATGTAAGAATTCATTGGTTGGGAGATGGGGGTGTAAGGATTGGGCGGGAGGGGTTGGGGGGATCATATGGACTAGCACACTCACCCATCTGTCATAATACACCACAGTATTTTGGATAGCGGTTCATGAACATTTCCACGGCCAATCACAGTCCAGAATTCCCTCCCCTGTGGAGGCCAGTGTGTTGTTGCAGCATTTTCTTTCACTTGACACATTGAAGTTGTTAAACACATTTCCACAGATTTCTCGTCTGCCCGTGTCCTTATTTTTCAACAATAACATGAGGCATCTCCAAATCTGTTTCTTAAGTTCGTCAAACGAGCATTGGACTGCACAGAAGTAACTCTTAACCTCCCATACATATTGTAATGGTTGTAGCTTTATCATATATATTTTGCGTATCCAGACCAAAAACTAATGAATTTGATTACGTAATTGTTTTCACCTGAAGCTGTCAATTATCACGTGAATGCTGAAGCTGGTTATCACGTGAACTATCTCCAGGTGTTAATAATTAGCTGTTCTCAATTTCCCAGCATTCTTCACTTTAATTACCAGCGATTACAGCCAAATGTTTGTTATTGCGCTGAATTATTTCCAGTCTACCATATGTTCACCTGGTGGTGTCTTAAAAGAGTAGAGAATTTTAAGAATACAGAGAATTTTAACCTTTTCCATGTCTCGGCGACCATAGATGCCCTATAGTCAGTCAGGGAAAGGGTTAGCCATGTAAAGTTTACCTCATGTTGATATATCCTTTTGTTTTTATATTGGGCGATGTTCTTTCTATCTGAATTTTTAATTTTTAATTGATTGTATTCCAAAGTAAATTACCAAAGTAAATTACCTTTCCTATCCTGAAATTTGTATTCGGGTTATTGTCATCTGAATTTCTATCAATGATTTATTTCTGAATTTCATATTTCAGAAACCATAATGGTATCAACATACTCAACCCAGAGGCTTTTGAAACGATGCCAAATTTGCGGAATTTGGATTTGAACTATAATGATATCATGGATTTGCCCCTTGGAACTTTTCCTGCCAAATCCAAACTAGAGCAATTGTAAGTATTCACTATAAGAGTGCATCAATGCTATATTTATGTCTTCTGTCAATAAAATATATTTTATTTTTCATGTATTAAGGATAAAAAAATATTGATATTGATATTTTATTTAGTAAATGATAATTTGACAACAGGGTCTGTGTCATTGAAATTGAATTATTTTGTGCAATAAGTATGAATGTTAATATAAGATTTTATTAAGTGAATGATGATGTGATGATAGGAATATGATTGTTGATTTCCTGTTTGATTTCACAGATTTCTCAACAATAACCGTATTGTGAGTCTGGAGTTGGGGGCCTTTGACAATCTGACTTCTATGCAATGGCTGAAGCTCAACAAGAACAAGCTAATGGAACTGCAGAAGAACCAGTTCGCCAATCTTACCAATTTGAAAACACTGTAAGTATCACCATTGTGTGTGGACACTTAATTTAACAACGTGAAGTCATTTGTTGGGGGTCAGGTGCCAGATCCAAAATCGAAACCATTTCATAAATGCCCTGGGGAAAGTTCTGGCTAACGTTTAGCTGATGATCTCAAAGAAGACTTTCTAATGTAAAAAAATGACAAGTCTGTACCGATGCACTGAAGTTATCATCCTTGGTCTGTCAGTACCATGGCCAGCTCCTTGGCGTAATGGTTAGAGCGTCGGCTCGGAGTGCGGAAGGTCGCAGGTTCGATCCCTGGTCACGTCATACCAAAAGACATTAAAATATGGTACTTGTTGTTCCCCTGCTTGGCGTTCGGCATTAAAGGGGTAAAGCAATGACTGGTTGGCTCGGAGTCAGTAAACTGTGTCTGAGTGGGGTATCCATGTTCTATCTGCGGCATGATATACCTCCAAGTGAGCTAGCACTATAAAAACTGGTGGAAATCCAGACTAGTACAAGCAGTACATATGCCTGCAAGCCATGATGTGAGTGAACAAATCTTGAAAGTGGCTTTAAACCCCAAATCAACCAACCAACAAACTGTCGGTACCAGCCGATGCTCGCAGGTTTACTGAAACATTCAGCGCTACAGAAGTTGCGGGTTTCCTCCTGCCATAAACTGACAAGCCGTGATTTAAGTGAAAGAATCTCGAAAGCAGATCTAACCCCAATTTCAAAAAAAAGTAATTTGACAAGCTTTAATAAGATGGAGATTTGTCCATAATCGCCCAACTAATGATCTTGGTTATCAGATGGATGATCACAATTATTATCAGAACTTGGTCAAGATCTGTCATTACTGAAACAGCAATCTGGAAATCTGTTGACATAATAATGACATTCTTTGTCATTTTGGGGAGATACATTAACCCAGTGGTTTGCTTATCGGCAGATATAGGCCATTTAATATTCACAATGATGGCTTAAAGACAACCAGCGAGCAGCACAGAAACATTTGAGATTTATGAGGGCAATAAAGCATTGTGTGTTATTATAGCACGTGAATATGAAAGTGATCAGCACTGACCTTATTGCCCATAAATTGCCAGTCCTGATTCAGGATGATCAGTGATACCTAAACAGGCTTAAATACTTTGTGTTTAGTTACTGGTATGTTTGAATTGGATAAATCATCTTCTAGACTCTTGATAATAACACATTTTTGGCAAGTTAGATCTCTACACATCATAGATCTCTACACATCATAGATATCTACACATCATTCAAGTTGCATTTTGCTGCACATTTAAACTTGTAATATCTGTGTATTGGTTAACGGTGTGTGATTTTATCTCGAATATTCTGCGGAAGGAATAATCTAAGTAATGATTATGAGATATTGCCATTTTCTGAATCGAAATCCTTTTTTTTTTTATTACGATGTTACAACCAGATTGTTTTCTCATGTTGCCTAACCTCCATGATAGTTCCTGCTCCATGATAGTTCCTGCTCCGTTCCTGCTCCATGATAGTTCCTGCTCCATGATAGTTCCTGCTCCGTTCCTGCTCCATGATAGTTCCTGCTCCGTTCCTGCTCCATGATAGTTCCAGCTCCATGATAGTTCCTTGCTCCATGATAGTTCCTGCTCCATGATAGTTTCTGCTCCATGATAGTTCCTGCTGAAATAGACAAGCATCTAACATGCTTATTATATAAAATTCTGAGATACGTTGTTTATGAAATACATGACAAGGCAATTTAAAATATATATATTTAAAAAAATAAGAGTATATATTCGCTGACAATGGCTGAGTTTCATCAGGATACCGCTATTAATTGGTGTGGCATATTTCCATGGAGTTCCGTCCAAAACAGGTGTCTAATGATGCAGCACACCACTTATGGCCTCCATTATTTCATCATGTATGGAAATTGATATTTATGTAACATGTGTAATCAGATGTTAATTTCATGCAGGTGCTCGTAGGCTGTTGTGAGCTAGGCTTACAGGGCTATGTTTCTGTGTTAATTTGACAACTTGACTTGTACTTATAAATAACTACACTGTACTGTTTTATATGTCAAATCTGATATTATTTTTTTGTCCATTAAATTATGTCATATTTAGATATACTAGGTGTAACCAAGTACAGAAAAAAAGAAGAAGCAATAAACAAATTAATAATAATAATCAAATTTCTCTTCAAACTTTTTGAATCCTGCATAGTTTTTAATATTTTTCGTTCGGTTCGGTCATACAAAGTCAGAAATTTAAGTTTTTTGGTTTGTCATTCCATAAAGTATTTACTGAGATAATCTAACAAATTGGGGTTGCAATCCATTCCATGCATGCCATGTACATATGGTCTTGGGAATATTAAGTTTAAGGCAAAATACTGTAAAATGTGGGAAATAAATCAGGGTTTCTCTTTAAAGGTCATAGTTTTTGTGGGTTATTCTCTGTTTCATCTTTATTGGAAAGTAGTGTCCGAGGTCATGGTTTGACCCAAAATGATGGCCAGTCACTGTTGAAAGACTCGGCCTGGGTGCTCCGTGAATCTGAGCTGATCTGTGCACACCTATGTTGTTTATTATAGTAGGGAACGCTCAAGTCATCAGCTGCTCAGTGTTATATTTCTAGTCTGGCCACCTGTTTGTATAGTGGGTACTAAGAGTAAACAGTACAGGAAACAAGTCTCCCTTTATACTGGCAGTCTCTCTTAGTCATCTTACCAATATTACCTTTTTAATGGGAACTGTGCCTTTAATTATGTAAATTATATCAAGGCTGTAGATTTTTATGTTTGTCTAAATCGAAATCACTGCAGATAACTGCTGTATCAGATACATGAATGTGGTCCTCATATTTATACATGAATATCAAGTATGTAGGATTTAAAGCGCATAAGATCCACATTTGTTGAACATTTGTAAATATTATTTTTAAGTTATTGTATAAATGCTATTAATGGTTATTGCAGTGCTATTAATATACCTGTAATATGTTGTAATAAAGATTTTTTTTTTTTCAGGGAATTAACAAGAAATCGTATACAAAAAATAGATGGCCTTGCGTTTTCTGAATTAAAACATTTACGAGTATTGAAGCTGAAAAGAAATTCAATTGTTACTCTGATGGATGGCGCATTCTACGGTTTGGACAAAGTTGAAATCCTGTGAGTATTCATTCTGACCACTGAAAAAGTATCATTTTCTCTTTTGTATCTTCATTTGTATTTCTTTCTAAGCCCAAATCATTAATGTTTCTCTCTTTATATCTGAAAAAAAATTTGCATTTCAAATTTATTTTTTTATTTTTCAGACAACTTGACCACAACAACATTACTAATGTCAAGAAGGGATGGATGTATGGATTATTATCTGTCAAACACCTGTAAGTAATACAATATAGTGTCAATCATAGCTGATTCATTTTTAATTATATGTAATTTTAGGAACAAACACTTTCAGAACAATTTCAGATGGCCCCAAAACATGTATACACTTTTTCCCAGGGAGTAGAGAGAGAAAAAATGGGAGCACACTGATCCATTGACCAGGGCATTACTGGGATATGATGGCCGACACATTACTGACTAGCTGTGACAGGCCACACATTACTGACTAGCTGTTACAGGCCACACATTACTGACTAGTTGTGACAGGCCACACATTACTGACTAGCTATGATAGGCCACACATTACTGACTAGCTGTGACAGGCCACACATTACTGACTAGCTTTGATAGGCCACACATTACTGACTAGCTGCCACACATTACTGACTAGCTGTTACAGGCCACACATTACTGACTAGCTGTGATAGGCCACACATTACTGACTAGCTGTTACAGGCCACACATTACTGACTAGTTGTGACAGGCCACACATTACTGACTAG